>JAIPRL010005658.1:0-31019 GCA_025469235.1 Pemphigus obesinymphae
ATGATTTATCATTGCTTTCAAATTCAATACATCCACCAAAAGTACCCTGCCCAGTAGCGAAGTGCATCCACCAATACTGACACCCGACGAGCGAAGTGCTTCCACAACCTACTGACCGGCTTTTTTACTTCTTGATATATATATTTTCAGCTGCAGTAGAATATTGTAAAAATAAACACTAAAATTAATGTTTTTTTTTTTTTTTTAATAATTATAACAAATAATGGAAATCATATAATATAAATCTAGGTAAATATGACTTGTTGATATAAGTCCACTTTAAGTTTAAAAAAAAATTTATAAATCGATTAATTTTAAAACCCGTAATTGTTATTCCCGTAAAGCGGAATTATGCGTATACAATTTAGAACCAAATTGTATAAAATTTTAATATTATTATAGAACATGTAAACAGTTATTATATGTAAAATATTTAAAAATATAGTTTGATCATCAATGATTAATATTTTTATTTCATTGATTAATGTCATATTTGTTTGATTTTTTTTTTATAAACGTCTAAAATTATTGATATATAAGTAGACATATGACATACATTATTTTAGTATAATAACATAATATAATATATTCATTAACATTTAAAAAAACGATTTATCACATTTAACGAAAATGAGTAAACCAAAAAATACATAATATTATTTTGGTAATGATGTCGGTTAGCTCAATCAAAAAACATAAAACGTTTGGAATATATCGTATTATCGTATATTGTCTAAGTATATTATACATCAAAGCGGAATAATTATGAAAAAAAATACCATTAAATGTATGCACATTTTAATATTATAATATACTAGTTGGAAAAAGTTAATCGTTTGATACATCAAAGGGCACTAAATATAAAATAGCTCTCTATGTACGGGCAGATAACAATATTGTACAGTATTGAATTGTACTATATTTACTTACTTTACTTATTTATTGTACTATATTGATAGAAAATTAAAAATTTAAAGTATACCGGATGATTATATTTTAACAAAATAAAAATCATTTTCGATTTTTATCATAACTATGAAACATTGTTTTAGAACTAAGAAAATTATTTTTATACCTACCTAAAAACTGACCGAGAAAACAAATATTTCAATAAAATACCTAAATAAATACCTAATAAATGTATAATATATTTTATTGACTATTAGCGCTATATTATAGATATAGCTACAAATTATTTTCACTTACAATATATTTCTAAGCTCTTTAATATTTCACCAGTTATCTTTACCCCATAAAAATTATCTACAAAATATATTCGAATAATTCAACGGCGTATACTAAAAGAGACACCACAAAAGCTTTGCAATTATAATTTTATATGATTTTGGAAATTTTCCAATAATTTTGGATTATTTACAAATTGTACATTTTAATTTCTATGAAAATTTACAACAAAATACAATTGTCATTTTATCTCATTATATGTCCTTAATTTGGTACCTATGCACATTTTTAATTTTGTTTAAAATTATTTATAAGGAATTTTGTGTTCACATACCCAGATATTATTACTTATTAAAATGTCATTTCTATATTTTCTGTACCAAAATCAATATTAAATATTTTGATAATTTTTAAATGTGTTCAGTTATACCAATTTATATTATACTAAGAATAAAAGTTTACTTTTTTTATTGTTAATATATGTGGGTAAATTAAATATGAACATAATGCAATTAATTTTACTCAGCAATATAAAGTAGAGCGTTTTTATTCGAATAATTTTAACAAATAATAAAACAATCAAAAAGAAGACTATAGTATATTAATTAAATTAATTAAGAAATTATACTGGTCCGAATATAAACTTTGATTCTTCTTTTTTCTTAGAAAAATTCGTCCATATCAGGGGTAACCTTGAAGATTTTTTGTTTCCGATTCCAGTTTTATAAAAATAATGCTTTCAAGTTCCTAATATTTTATAGAACTGGAAAAAGGGATCCTATACTATATTTTGACATTAAGCCAGACGATTGCTTTAATAATTACAATAATATAGTACACAAGTGCACAACTTTTATCTACAAATTATGATTAAAATTATACCATTAAATTATTATATTACCATACATGAATTTATATTAATAGATGAATTAAGCCGTTCATTCTCTTATCTTTCCTCAAAATAAACGGAATGTATATGTGCCACCTATTTCTTTAACATCGATTTATATATACAAAGTATATCCAACAATCGCTTAGTTTAGAGCGATCAAATTTTGAAAATTCAATATAAATAAAAAAAAAATGAATATCGTAACAATTTTCTACCAGTATTTTTTATAAATTGATATAAAAATGATAAATATAGGCATAAAAAAGGTCAATCGTTTCATAAATCGGTTTGAAAATGGAAAATGAGCACGAAAAAAAAAGTCATTTGTCAATATTGTTGATATTCCATCAACTTTTTTTGGAAAAAAATGGACACAAAAGAGAGTCCACTATCAAAAGCGGAACTAACAGTGTCCTGCTTAATGATTGTCGGAACAACGAAACCCAATCCTTGAAAACAGGACAATCCCTCAAAAAAACGGGAATAAATCATGCTAAATGTCAATTTTATTGATAATTAAATGTAAAATGTTCCTATGAATGATGTACTGCAACTATCTTATATTCTAAAATATATTATTATCTATTTCATTTTTTATTACTATTTTATACAATATGACGTGCGCAAAGCACATTGTGCACTCATTAAATCGAAAAAACAGTACATAAATCGTATATGCAACTAATATATAATTATACTTTTAAACATATAACGCTGCGCGCCTACATGTATAATATATGATTTTATTACTTCCAAATGAATGGTTCAATTTCACGTCATAACCTGCAGATGATAAACGGTCATTGGATACAACGCATTTTTATTTCTTCCGTGGAAAATGTTGTCGAAAAAAAAAGGAACGGTTACGGAAAAACTTCTTAGGAGTAAAAAAAAATGATTTGAAGTGTGTAATTTATCTACTAGGAATCGTCGAAGGGTTTTTTTATGTTTTCTTTAACAGTTGAGTCATATATAGTTGAAAACTCATTTTTTGAAATGCCTCTTTCAATCCCGGCGAAGACACATTGACAAATACAAATATGTTTTCCGAATAAAAATAAAACTTATCATTGTCGGATATAACTTATTGTAATGTATTCATTTTTTTCTTTAAAAAAAAAAAAAAATAATGAGTTAGCAACTCTATAAATTATACTTTTGATTAGGATAGCATAAAAAATATTATATTCATTATTAGTTTCAACATAATACGCATACGGGAAATTAGTAGATTTCCTTATTTTGGATAATTTAAAGTTTTTCCACTTTTTTTCTCAAATAATTACATTAGTGCATTATGTATTATCTATTGTAAAAAATTAAGTAATAACGAAATATATTCAGAAATAGCCTATATTGATATTTTCCAAATTAAAAAATATTTTATTTAACTTTTCTATTATAGGTATAGACAAATTAGGTAAATACATAACTATATAAATGCAAATCGCAAGTGAGTTAAGGAACATAGCTCCCTAAAGTTAAAATTAGCACCCTTCATTCGACTGTAACAATCAATTTCTAACAATGCTATCATTGTGATATCTATAAATAGTGTGGGCTGACCCCCCCCTCCCCCCGAACCAATATGAACCAATTTCAGTTTACGTTAACATAATATTTTAAAATTCAAGCATTTTTATTTTTTGTTAAGAATTAATTAAATAGAGTTTTTAATTTAAGGATTTTTCAATGGAAATGAATATATTTTCTCAGTTACCATTCTATTTAAAAAATAATTTAAAAAAAATTAAATTAAATAAAGTATTTAAAAAAAATGATTTGTTATAGAGGTAAAATATAATTAGAAGCATAGTCGGGGTGCATAATAATAATGTTATGACACCTACCCAAAAGCCAATTAAATAGTTATTGAAATATATGAATACTGATTTAACAATAATTTCGGAATATAAATAAGGTAAATTGATGATTTTAATTAATTATGGTTTCTGAGCGGAGCAGTTTTACAATGATTTATATATTTTTTTACAATGTTATATATTTTTTTGTGAGTATAACGTTTTTAGGAGCTTGTGTGTTAATGATAAGAAACTGATTAACTGATTCTAGTTAGTATTTTTCAGAGGACATTCTTCGATTTCCCCAGTAGTTTGCTTAAAGGTCACGAAAAACTACCTCTTATATACGATGTATATTCAGTATGAAGTGTTTTATAAATGCAAAGGAAATAACAAAAAAATAAAATAAAATAAAATAAAATAAAGTTTTTTATGGTAACTAATTTCTTTTAATTAGCTGTTTAAATGTCACATTATTTTTTATTTATATGATATTAAAAATTCATTATACTGAATTCCGCTCTTTTTATTGAATGCGACGATTTTTTCGTGGTTTTAAAATTCTATACATCCGCCGTGTGTATATTGTTCGACCGAATTTTGGTAATAGTTAAATTTATACTAATATTATAATTAACAGAGTCGTAATTAGAATGCAGAACGTATACCATATATTTTCTGTATGGTCAGTTGTCCATAGACAGAGAAAGCGAATTCGGGTGTAGTGTACGATATCTCGGATACATATCCACGTTCTCTGCCCTCAAAAGCCAAATGGTCGACCGAATTGGACTCATCACATAAAGTAAGCCATATTCGAGTAAGTACAAGATTCGGGTTTATTTTTCAAAGTAGAGGGATAGAATATGTATACATATATAGTTATAATACTCTTGTTAGTTTTCAGACAATATACGACGGGATTTTAGAAAAAGACGAAAAACAAAATAACCCGAGTGATTTTCCGTTTTTGATTGTAATAATCGACTTTTGAGTTTTTTTTTTTTTTTGCGAATATACACGGTACAAATAACCTATATATATATATATATATATACACACACACAGTATACATACACATACACACACACATACGCCAAACTAGGAAACTGTCCATCGTATCGAAGGGTTGTCGCGGATATACCTATATACACATATATATATAGGTATCTGGTAAATATATATATATATATATGTATGCGCATTTCTTTTATTTCGTCGACATGCGAGACAGAACCTTTTTACAATGCCTCGACCATGAGTGGGTTCGGATATAACTTCGATTTTCCGTCAGCAGATGTTTTACGAGATGAGCTTTTGTTGACCGCGATATGCTATTGTAATTTTTCAATGACCTATGTGCCAATATGCTACGCAGACATGTTAAAAACGTTATCTAGCTGCCACTTAAAAGAGAAAAAAAAAACCACGTATAATATATCACATTTATATATAGGTACCTGTGTGGTAGGTATATAGATAAAAATACGCGTGCACGTGTGTATATCTGCTGTACGAGCGTTATCGTCGTCGTTGAACGGGTGAACGGATTCACGGTCGGCGGCGAACGTCGGAAGAAAAATCGGTTAGGTAAGAGACACGTGGAAAACGGATCGTGTTTATTTTATTTCTCGAATAACCTCAAACAATTTAACGGTGTTCGATCGGTTCGTGCACATTACACGTACAGGTACGTCGTGTGCGTATATCGTTCGTCGGTACTGCGCCGAAAAAGTGAATTCGCCCGGGTAGAATTTTAAGTATCGAGCTATAAGAGGGTATTCTCTTGGCAAATAGTATTTGGTCCAGAACCAATGCCACAAAAACACTAGACCATCGCCCGTTTTCCGATAGAAAATATCCACATAAAGCGTGTGGTGACATCGGTGCACAAATAGTGTCCAACTGTTGTGGGGTCTAAATGGAAAAAAAAAAAAAAAGTGTACGTAAAAAAAAAAATCACAAAAACTTCTGGCGGTCGGACCACATGGTGTATTAATACAATATAGTATTATTAATGATAGGTATAGAAGAGGCATACATTATATTATAATGTAGGTATATGCACGTCAAATCGGTATAATATCTCTAAACGTTTTCTAATTTAACGTAAAAAAAAAAATAAATAATAATAATAATAATAATAATTTAAAAGGTAACGAGGAGTAGAGGCGGTAATTATAGGTACATAGATACATTTTAGCCGAATATAATATAAATTACACGTTGATAATTTTCCTTTAAATCGTAATATGCACGATGTTCCTATTTTATTTACATTTGTATTGAACGTTGCGTATTCAATAGGTAGGTAATCAATTTTAAAACAAAATTTGATTTTGAAAATAAATTTTACAATCGCGAGAAACAATAGTCATTATTACATTTTAAATGTAAATATTAATTTCAATACGAAATATAACCACCAAATGAATTTATTTATTGGTAAACGCTACACACGACACGATTCTAAGGAATATCATTTAGACAATTTACTATACTATTTCTTCATACCATTTTGCGTATGCGTGTGAGGTTGAGTTGTTAAGTTGATTTTAAAGATTTTGTATTTGTGTCAGGTCAGGTTAAGTTTATTTTCAAGATTTAGCGTCTGTGTAAGGGGTAAGGTGATCATTGATGTTAGTAACCTGTATTAACATATTATACAGCCGAACCGGTTCGTTTTTATACACCGTGTATGGAAATACGTTATTTTTAATAGAACGTTTCACGCCCGGACGTATCATACGCGCACCCGTTTTTTAATCGGTGCGTTCGATAAAATCCATCAGCTTAGATCGTAGGTCATACGTCGCGTGTTCACGTAATCACATATTTATTTAATAGCACGTATTTATTCGAAAACAGTTAAAAAAATTCGTTTCATTGCCTTTTAAGTCACTGCACAATGTCGCAAAACTTCCTTTAAGCAACCTCTGGGTGAACAAAGTGTGAACATACCTACCTATATATTCTACGTTTTTAAATATTTTTTAAAGCTTTTCATTTATATATATATATATATATATGTATATAACGTGCATTGTAGAGCAATAAATTTTGAAATTTTTTTAGCGCTAATTGTACAATATACTGTAGGCCTTCAGTCGTTTTAATCGGTCGCCTATCAAATGCGCGGCTATGAAACGGACCGGATGGCGTTTATAGCCACGAACAAATATATATTTTTCATTCAAATAGACAATTCGAATTCCATCAGAACGTCCCAATGACTAGACGAATTTTAATGTAGAAAGAATATTCGAATTTCCATAATATTTACGAGGGAATGATCGAAGCACTTTTTAAATATTGTTTTTATTTAATTAGATGTATATGTTCAAAATGTAGAAAAATTTGAAAACTTTAAACGATTTTAATCATAATGAAAAATATGAAAATGAAAAATGTGACTCAATAATTTCCTCGAGTAAGTTATGAAGAATATATACACATTTTCAACATTTTTATCGGAGTACGCGTCGTGCTGGAATGTTGGAATTAGAATGATAAGGTTTTTACTAAAAGAATAGTGGTGTAGAGATCTCTTAATAAACTTTAAAATTTCAATATTTGATTTTCATTCATATTTCAATACTTATATGAAACGAACTATACATTATATAATACGCATAGATAATATCTTAATAATTAAGATATTAATGAGGAATAATATACTTGAACTTAATAACCATTCCAATAAACATTTTGTAATCTTAAACATTTGATGTAACGATATAAGTTAAATGTTTAATAATAAATAATTTATGTAATGTTAATAGTTGAATTTTTAAAAATAAACTGTTAATAATTATTACATGAATATAAAATATTAATGTTTAAAATTTAATGTAGAATAACATTTCATTGAATATTTAAATATTACATTTTTAAAAATTAATATTCAACATAACCTTTAAAACACAGTGTTTAATTCAAAATTATAATTGTGTTTATATTTCAATTTTTAGCACCTATAGAATAAATTTCAGAGAGGACAGACCTAAATAATGTATAATATTTTCATGATATATACCACCAGGTTTAGCAATAATCTATTATAAAGTTAATCTCCAGGAGGATATGCACTTTTGGGACTTTGGATGTAATGTACAGTTTTAGACAGCGCTAAATTTTCAAGATGAATTTAACAACCTCATAGATGGTGGGTAATATTTTATATTATTAACATAGAGTAACGATTGAGAAAATTAAAATTAAGTCTGCGAGAATGGTGGTCGTCAAAATATATTAGGCGAAAATTTTTCACATAAAAAATATGCAAACATACAAATAAATCATTACAGCCATTAAATTGCTAGCAAATGTTTACCGCGGCTCAAAGTAAAATGGAGACCAATTTTTGAAAATGTATATTTTTATACCCAAATTGAATGATTAATTTGTGTATAAACTATTTATTGAATTTGTAATGAACCAATTCAGTTAATTGATAAATGAGTAACAGCGGATCAAAATGTACTAAATCAATATTAAGGTATCTACAATATAAATTTAAATTATTTTATCCTAAACAATTTAAAAATACCGAAACAGAACCCTTTTTACTCTAAGTCCAAATTTCCTAATCGTCGTCAATAATTACAACTGGAAACATTACGCAATAGAGGATAATTCAAATATATAACTATATATACGTATTTACTTAAAAAGCATATGACATAATACATTTATTATTACTATTATTTTATTATTAATTATAAGGAAAATGGAACAATAAAACTATCATATTTTGTACAAAAATAAAAATAAAAGGAGATGAGAAAACTTTATTTTAGCTTTACAATATATATTATAAATCATCTTTGTTGTCAATATTTTAAAAATGCCAAAATATATTTTATGGTATTTCATGGAATTCTAAAATGGTTTTAATATGTAGGTAACCATTTTACAGAAATTATAATTTGACAAAGCTAGAAAAATTCATCATATTATTGAATTATTATATTTTCTGGGAACATAATATATACCGAGAAACTTAACATTTTGTCAGTCAAGTCAAATTGTATTTCTTAATAATATTATTTTTATATAAATTAATTTGTTTTTTACTTTAATTTTAAGTAAGTACACACTACATACTCATAATAGATAGATACTATATAGGTACTTTTACGAAAAAAAAACATGGCATTGTTCAGAATTTTTTTTCCGGACAATATACTATATAAATATACTAATATTATATAAATATAAAAATATTCAACAAACAATTTGTGTTTGATGTTTAGATGAGGAATACATGCGGGAGTATTAGGGAAATAATTATTTCCTTAAATAATTGTTTATATAAAATTGATAGTTAAGTTTGTAAAATATAAATATAATATACCTACCAATATTAAGTATATTAGATCATAAATATTTCATATTGAATTTTAAAAAATATCATAATTTACATTATGAACATTAAGAAAAATAGCATAATTTTATATACCTATATGAATATATTTAGGTGTATAAAATTATGGTATTTTTCGTTAAAATAATTCAGTTAAATGAATACAGGCTAGAAATCATAATAATAATTTGATAATATTGTGGACGAATTGAACAGCTTAGTTCAAAATATTTAGCAAATCGTCCAAAACTCACTCTAACTATATATTAGACACAATAAAAAATATTTTTATAAATTGCCTTATTTTAATAAATATTAATACATTAATATAATAATAATATATGTATATAATATGTGTACCTATAGGTGTAACGATTTATAAGTGGTTTTCATATTAATATGATTATTTTATCGTCGGTCTCTGGACACCGATAATATTATAATGTGCAAAATTTATCGATTTGGCAGCTCGGATTTCTAAATAATAATACAGATAACGTAAATAACAGCATTATTTAAACTGTAACTTATTGAACTTGATATAATATTAATACAAAAAGGTCAGTAATATTTAAGGATTTTTTCGCATAAATGAAAAATTACGAGTTTTATGATTTTTTGTTTTCTAATATTAACTTATATACATAATACTATAATTTTAACTATGCTCACAAATAAAATGTTTGACATTTTTAAATTTGTTTAATTTTTTTTATATATCTTCACTCAAACAACGATTATTTTTACTCTAGCCAAAGCTATTATTATAACATTATACAAAAACTATAATGAGCAACTGTCAATAAATAAGTAAATACAATTTAGAACAAATACTGTTATTGATACTATCTGTTATCACAAATCTGTATTTTACATAATATGTAAGGAAAACATTATAATAGTATTAATATTTAATATTTTAATATTTTCCTTTCCCATAATTTTATTGATATATTTATAAATTATAATCCAGTATTTACCATATCCGTCTCAATACTGTCATAAATAATAATCAATTAATGACCATAACATACTTTAGTATTAAAGAATTGTTAGAGTATTTAAACAAAAATCTCTAATCATTTAAAAATAATTTAAAATTAATTCCGTATAAACTTTTTATTGTTATGTAATCATCATGTTTGTTTAAAAAACGAATATTTAACCAAATCTTTTAAAACGGGTTAATAATGTGATTTTACAGTAAAATTAGATACCAATTATCTGTAAATGAATAGAGGACAATATTTTTAAGTGATCTTCGTTATTGTAGTTGTAAAAACATAGTGTTTTTATTTTTTAAACTTTAACAATTGATATTTTAGTAATATAAGTTTTAATTAGAAAACCGAAAGTAAGTTAATTTCAAAATTTTGCTCTTTGTCGATTTGATAATAATTTTTATTTTTATTACGGTACACTAACGCATTTGCGGTAGAAAACTAGAATCTACTAACATTCTGGTATACCAAAAAATATTAATATATTAATCACTATTCACATGACAAAATAAAAATAAATTAAATATAAATGTGTTTGTCATGGATATTCAACTAGCTATTCACTATAGCACTATCAGTAATTTGGTATTGACTCCATATTTTCCTAATTGAATAAGAACCTTCGTGACCGCTTTTTACTACAGGTCATCATAGGCTGTCGGGCAACCATTCCATCTACAACTGTGATTGATTTTAATTCTAATATCAGTTTGAGAATCCGTTTTAACAGTTTTTCGTAAACATATTTTTACCACTGAAATTTGACCGTGTACAGTATACACCCACACGAGTTCAAATTTGACACCACCTGGACCAAGCTGGACGGCTGATCGTGAAATTTATATAAAGACATAAATAATAATAGTATAACATATATGATCGTGAATGCAAAATCAGTGGACTGTGAAATTATTCCATACTCACTCCTGCTGTTTATTTTTTGGTTATATTTGAAATCTGGAATCAACCCTTACCCGCGCGTGGTTTGAAGTTTGAAGCCGTCTGGCAGGGGGAAAATCTGCAAGCAAATAGCGAAAAAACATTATAATTATTATTAGAGATGAATTTTTGCATTTCATTTTTTTTTGCCACTTAGTTAATAGGAATTCATAGTTCAGAGATTTAACACTTCAAAAAACTTGTAATCTGTATGTAATTTTCAAATGTTATATTTGTATTATTCTTCTTTTGTTTTATTTTAATTAGATTTTTAATTTTAAGCTTCTTAGAATTTATACTGATTATTATCAGTAACAAAAAAATTACATTCAAACCTTTGCAAGTATGGCATTATGTTAGTTCTAAAATTTCAATACAATATTAATTGTTTTAAACTGTTAAACAAAAAAAGAAAATAACTGAAAAATATTTTTAAAATATTCTTAGTATTCTTAACAATATTTTTCAGGTCATCTTTGCTCTTTATAAAATATATACTAAAGCCTTTAAATATGTTGTTTATTATTTATATTGTAATAACTACTCAAAATGTTAAAATGTTCATTTTTTTCAAAATTAAATTACTTGATTAATCGTATCTGGATATGACCCGGACCCAAACGAAATGAAGATATATTCTACACAAGTTAGTGAAACTCAGTTTGCTACAGCTATCTATTATAGTACGGCTCTTCTGCCGCTTTGCGTCATCCGCTCTATTCTCCGTCGGACCGTAAGACGCCGTCGTATTTAATAAATGTCTACAGCCATGTGTTTAAATTTAAAAATGAAAAATGAATCACATTCGCATATACAAAATATATATATACGTGTATAAAATATACGTAATACTATATGAGTAGGAAATATTTTTCGTGAAATTTTTCATTTTAAAATATTTCGAAAATTAAAAAAAAAAATATTTTTCTTCAAACAAGAATACTCATTTAAATTCCATTGGCCATTGAAAATATACATATAACTATAAGAAAATATTACGTTACTTTTAGAATAAAATGTTTTATTTTTAATAAAATATTATGTGTGGATTTTTTCTATATATTTTCCTTTAAAATAAAATTATTAATACATTTATTTCAAGATATTCCGGTATGCATGAATAAAGTTGTTTACTTTTATTCTATTAATACATAAAATGATAAAAAAATATTATAGTTACTATATAACTATATGTATTTTATATTATAAGTTATAAAACGATATTTTCAATTTGAGTTCTATATGTTGCACTGAAGTTTTGAACTTGTTTTCATAAAAATAACATCGTTTATATAGTGTTAAAAATAAATACTGTTTTCATGAAATATTAGAACTTTAATTGTGCATACAAAAAATGATTTCGCTATGATCTTAGGCCATAAATACGAATTTAAAATTTAAACTATACGCATATATTAAACAACCTAGGCAACAAAGAGTAACTAAATCTGAATTCACCAATACGCTCATTTAAATTGTTCCACCATCGCGCACTTAGAAAAACGCTCGAAAATCATATTTGGAATGGCGCGTTTTTCAAAAATCCTAAACCCAAAACGGGATTTTGGTCGAGAATATTACATTTTTGATATTAATGATTTCCGAAAATTTTTATGGAATTATTTTACAGGACTCCGGATATGGTAGCGTGTAACTGGTACTATATAAATACCTCAAAATAATTCAACAATATAATTATTGAACAGAAAAATGACGAAATTTACGAAATTTCATTTTATTTTTCAATGATAGTGCATATTATTATGGTTTCAAACGTGCATGATAATATGACTTGTGTGTAGGTACAGTGAAATGAATAGTAAATTAAAATACCGTACACTCTCAAAACCGAGGATTAATCGCAGCGTGAACGAGCCCATAGGAAGTCGGAAGGGTTCGTATCCGCACGTGGCGTGGGTGCGGGCGGAGTTATCGGCGTTCGCAATCGTGACCACACGAGGCTTAAATACACCGCGTCGCGCTTTCGTGTCTAATGACTTCCCGAAGTCCCTCCGGCCTCGCGACGCTTATCATCGTCACTCTCCATTATCTCTGCCATGCCGTGTTATTCGACGAAGGACGAACCATAATATACGTAGTATGTGTTCATAGGACGAGAAAGGGACGTGCACGCGTATACAGAAGGGATATTCGTTTACGGGATTCGGATCGTCGGCGTACATAGATTAACCGTGGCGCGATGGCGGTGGCGGCGGAATTGAGGAAAGGATCAAAGCGGATGCCTAATGAAGATTGCGGCAGCAACAGTAGCTGAGCTCGATGATATAATACACGGTCTTATCATCGGCTCCATTAACGATGTCGAATCGTTTGTCGTCATCGTATCGTTTCTCCGTCTATATAGTATATTATATATATAGTATATACACGTATATTATATTTTTATTTATTAGGATTTACGACTAACATTATAAGTAGGTGACTATACGCGTGTAACGTGTATATCGTGATATATTGGTAAAATTTTACCAAAAAAAAAACACGAGGTCCCCAAAACGTGTTTTTAGATTTTGAGCGTAGCAAGGAAATTATCGATTTTACAATGATGTTTATTTTTTTCGAAATTAAGGGAAATTTTCGAACAGAAGTTACCGAAAATATCTTCGGCGTTCGTATGGTATCGATAGGAAATCGATTCTGGACGGTACTTATCTGTACATAGCATTTTTAAATTTTTCCAGTGGTTTCTTAGAAAAAAAGAAAAGTTCCATTTAAATACGATGTATGGGATGGTACCTACATTGTATACATACGTACACTATACATAACTATCTATTTTACGGCGTACATACTTAATACGAGTTATAATGTATAGGGTGACCAAATTTAAAAAATAAAAAAAATGGAATAAAAATATAATCCTTCAAAAACAACAAAAAAAAAAAAGTCCGGAAAGTAAGGGGTGGAAGGTAGGTAACTCGTAGGATATCAGTGGAGGAGGGAGAATGATTTGCACGTCGGGTAGGATACGGGTAGTGAATATATTAAATTTTAAAGCAATGATAAATCATTGTATTCGATAATAAACGTTTTTGAGCGGTCTATTTTTGTATGTATGTATGTATAAATAGGTATATAGTTACAGTAAAAGTTTATGTATACACTATAAGTATGTATAAGTTTGACGGGAAGTTTTTCTTCTTATCTAACGAAACTACTAAAAAAAAAATTAAACAATTTAAAAATACTAAAATAATGAGGGACGCTATACTCAAAAATGAAACAAATGTTTACCCTAAATATGAAATTTTAGATTAAAGCGATTGAAATTGGCCAATATTATTATATGGTTTATATTTTATTGTATTTGTTGATTAATAAAGTACGACTTCTGAGTTATTTTAATTTAACAATGCGTTTATCTGGCTAAAATGGAATGTTTATTCGGATAATAGGTATGTACTAAAATAATCTTATTTATAAAATACTAACTATTTTTGCCATTTTTTTCCATGAAAAAAAATCTCTTCTACTTTATTTAAATCTTCATCCGGTTTTCGCGATCGCTCGCCGTGTATTCCTTTACCATTACCGTTTTGAAACTATTCTCTATGGTCATTTTGAGATTCGTCTGCGTATTCGCTTTTTCTCTGATCTTTCGACGACGGGGAAAAAATACGCGATTCCCAACTCGCCGATCATCTGTTATTACCATAGACATGTAGTTTTATATATCTATGGTTACCATTCGAGGTTTTCGCACGCTTTTGTATTATCGCTCCGAATTTCTGGTATCGTTTTAGCAATCCTTGTCGGCATTTTACGTTGCCACGAACATCGGATTCGTGTTTCCAGGACGTTTGAACGCCCGACTGAAAGTTTCTAGGTCTACCAATCGTTCTCGTCCGAATATGTGTGTATATTATCTGTCAATATATGACATCGTCTGTTCTCTAAATAGTTTAAATACGGCAAATTTTGTTTTATCATATCAATTATTATATAGAATAGTGGTTTAGTAGCTTATGCTGATTCGAACCTCACTGCGTCATTTGGAATTTTTTCGCAACATTTTTTTTTTATCCGATACCCTAAACCTAAATCATAATATATTTTCTAATCATTAGAACTTTTATTCTTTAATATTTACTATAATTTGTTTTTCATTTGTTTGAGTTCAATTTTATATTATATTTATATATATCATATTTTATAAGATAATCAATAATTAATTAACTTATGCGTTATATAATACTCTGTGACGAATCCGTATGTAAGTATTTAAGTCTGAGCCACTAATTCACAGAGTAGGTAGGTATCTAAACTAAAATCGTCAGACTTCTGTACTATTTTCCACAGTTTTAAATTAAAGTTACATTTACAAGGTTTTATGCTCAAATTGAGTTACGAATTTAAGGTTTTGCAATCAAAATATTTTGAACTTACAAGTAATCTGATCTGAAAGGTGTTGTACATAAAAGATATTTTACCCGGTAGGTGTTGTACTCACGCTAGAATAATATAATTTGATGGTGACATTATACAATTTTAAATTTGTCAACAGTATTATTTATGTAAATATATCACTCTGAGCTTAGCTCAGAATAGTTATTATCGAAAGAAATTATTTATCATTGCTTTCAAATTCAATATACCCACCACCAGTATCCTACCCAACGAGCCAAGTGTTTTCACCTCCTACTGACCGGGAGGTTTTTTTTAAAAGTATTACTTGTGCTAATCATATTTTATATAGGTGTATTAAAAATAACCGAAAATATGTTTTTTTTTTTTTTACTCCAGCTAAGAGGTACTTTTCTTATTGGCGTTTGATATGCAGGAATGACGGTGTTTCGTGGCCATCCCGTTCACGGATTCATACCGGACCTGAGGATTCCAGATATTTTTCTTTTGGGATATCTTAAATACCAATTTTTTCAAACAAATCGCCAAGAACGAAAAATGCTAAGAATGAATAGGTACGCAATATTTCAGTGAAAATTCTACATAATATCATAATGGGCAGCTTCGTTTCTGGACCATTTGACCGAACGTATAATGAATATTTTGACGTCTATAACAGTAATTTTAATTGTCTTCCTTACATTCAAAACATCGGTATAAAGTAATAAATTTGGTAATATTTTTTTTTTTCTAATCTCATCATTCGACTGCTGAACCTTGTACGTCTTAATAAAGCAGTCATAATACGAACAAAACGAATGTTAAAAAAAAAAAAAACAAAAAACGCCCAAGCAAGGCCTGAAATATTTTCACTCGATGTATAGGCCGATATGCGTCGGTCAAGTGCGTCACCGACACCTTATATATACGCATTATAACAATATATCGTCTCTTTCGTTTTTGAATACGTACTATTCCGAATCCCTTTAAATTCCTCGTGTCGGATGTAAATAAAACGGTATAAACTTATATTATATATAATATACGTATACAGCTGCGCGGGTTATCTCTCTCGAGGACGAAACGAGTGAGACGGCGGACTTATCGCGTAAGCCGTTTTATGGTTCAGCTGTCGTTTTGGGAGAGACCGCGTGTGTGGATGGCGTGCGTACGGACGGACACGGAGGAAATACTATATAGGTACTTGAGCACCGTGTTGACCTAGTTTTCGAGCTCGAAACCCAAGAGTATGGTAACGAGACGGAGTCCACGACGACCGGGTGTGTATTATTTTTTAGCACGCCGACAGACGAAATAATCATGAAAAAAAAACCAAAATAAAAAGACAGAAAAAAAGACACTGCGGTAGAGATAGATAGATGTGCCGAAGACGTGTTCTGGCGTTATGGCGTTGGCGTTGCCCGGGCCGAGGGATCGGCGGGGCTAAGTCATATAGCTATGCTGCTCTGTACCTACGATAATCTGTCGTTTTCTTCGTCGTATCGTTCGAATCGACTAATGTATTGTCAATTTTGTCCCGCACAACAAGTGTGTTTGTTTGTGTATTTCAGACACCATCTAACCGCTTATGTATATAAAACAAGAAAACGCGTAAAAAAAGGCAACGCCGAAACAAACACCTTGTTGCATTTCTTTACTCGGCCATCGATGACTTCGCCATCGTGTGCGGGACATACACGATCGCCAAACGAACGTGACATAACTTTCACTGTAGTGTATAATATTATGTTTCTCACGTTGAGTGTATATTTGAGAAATTATCAAACTCAAAATCGTGTAAGTCGTATAAAATATAATTATTGTCGTCTGGTATATATAAGGAACATAACATCTCTAAAAATGTGTGTAGAACTATTAGCGTTGTACAATAACATTGTACAGTCAATGTAGGTAAACTCGGGAATGAGCACGGATGCCGTCATAAGTTCGAAACATTTCTAACCGTTTGCAAAACCCGATTTCAACTAGAAACCGAAAACTGAAACCGAACTAAAAATACCGGTTTTGGAACGGGTAAATCCAAAATAAAATGTGAACCATTACAATTTACCAATGCCAGAACAGAATCATTTTAACCTAGTCATTTTTAACTGAAATATACACCAATGATATAGTTATAGAAATATTATTTGAAATGTTAAAATTTCTACGACCAGTTGAATAAAAATTATAAAACCATTTCTCTCATTTTCCCCTTAAAGTTCGAATTTAGTTTCTTACTATTATAGTATTTTTTTTCTAGATATCTAGTAAATTGCATGTGTACCAAATTTGTTTAGAGTTTCTCCAGGCATTCCCGATGTGGACCATATACGAACTCACACAAAATAATATTGTATTCACGTTAGACTAAAAATATACAGGATATATATATATACCTTTATAAATTATGTGTAGTTATTGGCCTTTTGGCCTTCAAATTTAAATAAACAGAATATGAGCGTTAAATAAATATTCTATTCTATACTTTAAATATATAAAAATAAATTTTATAAATTCTACATAGTATGAAAATAAAAAGTAAAATTTGTTTTAAATAAATAAATATTACATATGTATATACCAGTATAAGTTGGTATTGATTTGCTAGTATATACGGCTTCCAGTTCATATAAATACATAAAAACCAGAATAAAAACCAAAACAGCATTTTTTCAGTATTACATGACCTATAATTTAGTTTTAAAGTCTCATTTCCTAATACCGATTCTACGCTGAAAAAAATTATTTTGGATTAAAATGGGGCAAGTAGGGGGTGGACTTATGTTGTAAGAACAAACCAAGCAATAAATGTGATTATTATAATTATAGTTAAAAGAGATATATTTGTATTTAGTATAATATGTATTTATACAATAACTAGGCGTAAGTATATTCTAACTTTTATATTGTCAATAATATTATGCATTTGGTATAATTTCATATTATGATTATTACGATATTCTGCAGAAAACCGAATTGATCTAAGCAATGTTATATTATTCTGACATAACGTTAACTTAAATTTACAGGGGAGTGGAAATATTTGATTTAAGAGGAGTATGTGAACACCCCTCCCCCTTATAAATTATACCTGGATTCTGGACAGGTTATTTCTGAATATCCCACAATTTTTCTGGTTATTTATGGTTATTGGTTTATTTTTATTTAAAACTCCATACCTATAATTTACCTTATTAAAAATAAACTTTATTATTAAATTTTAATTCAATATTATATTAGGTATATTCATTTTTTCTTACAAAAAAAAAAAAAACATTTTTATTCGGTATGACCGAAAGTCCTCTGCGTCCACATAGCGACAACGTGCAAGTGTCACTACGTTATCTAACCATTCGGTGGTTATTTGTTCATATTAAATTAATTATGTTCTACATTATTATAATACTAAATTTGTTTTTAATACTTGTGAATAATGATCTATTGGTTTCGTTTCAGTAATCAGAATAGATCCGAAACTGATCCGGGAAAGATAAAATTGGCCCCGAATTGAATTTAACCACTATAATTCTTGTGCTAGCCATAGGCCAATAGACGAGGATATTTTTCTCAAGGATCCGTATCCTTTTGGAATCCTAAGACTACACAGATTACAATCATCCACCCACCTAGTCCCTGATGTTCGAATGAATCGTTTTTTACGATCGACTACTCTGGTTGACCCATATCCTGACTACCGACACCACAGAGTTAGGTCCCTGGTTTGGGTTTAACGGTGAAGTAATACACTAGGAAAAAGTTAGGTATATTTTATGACCAGAGAATCCACTAATAATATTAATGATAGTTCATGTTTGGATATGTGAGATCGATAAATTTACGTGGTAAATGTAAATTTTGCCGAGGTTTTATTTACCCGGTAAACCGTAATTCAAATCGATTGAACCCTCGTTTTAAAATATGTTTTTACAAATTGAATAGTTAATATTTAGCCTAATAAAATGTGTAATATAATGAATAATAATAAAATATATATAAAATCCTATTCCTGTAAACAATTTTAGAAATATGTCGTAAAAATGGCGAACAAAGACTACCTTAAAATTACTTGATGCTAAAATTATAAATTAATAAATAATATTTAACAATAGGGTCTCGACTTTTTAATAATTATTATGATTTATGAATTAACACAATTTATTCAGTTTACAAAATTCGCATAAAAAAATATATACCTAAATATACATAAAAAATTACAAATTTACCGACAATTTTTTACCGGTAAATTCCACATCTCTAATTATTGTGATAACGATATACAATTATTAATTTTATATAATATTATATACATTATTGTTATACCACAAGTATTGAGCTATAAAATTTGCTCTTCCGTGTTCTGTCCGATTCTCGATCACAGTATCGTACACGGCGTTTCGCCAAAACTATTAATGCCAAACACTCCGATTATTATTTAATTGCCCTATTATGCTCCAATTATTTCGTTAACAACATAATATACGTGCAATATAATCGCTTAAGTTAATCGAAAATCGAGTTTCAGTTTCACGTGGGTATATAAATCAATTTTACATATTAATGTGTATATAGACTATATATATATACCTATATATAATTATCGCGTGTTCAGATGAAGGTTCTAATTTGGAATTTTCGAATCGTTCGTGAGGGAATTTCTAAAGTTCTAATACCGCGGTTGTGTGGCGCAGTGGTGGCCAAACTATTGCCCGAGGGCCACATCTGGACTGCCATCTAATATTATCTGGTCAGAATAAAGTTTCTAGACCATAATGTATTTCTTATTTTGTTTTTTTTTTTTTTGGATGGCCTAGTGTATTGTTACTATCATTTTAAATTTGAAAACAAAAATAAATCATTTCATTCCAAAAATGTTTCTGAGCGCAATTCGGTATAATATTATTTTTTATAACATTATTTTTTATTTATCTAAAATAAACATTTTCCGAAATAAAATGTAGATTTCCGAAAATCGTAAGAAAACTATTGGTAAAATAAAAATAAAATTACCTTCTTACAAGTTAATTACCAAGCTCATTTTTAATAGATACTATCTGACGCCTTAGTACATTCAGTAGATTTGCCTCTCAAACAACGGTCATTTTATTAAACTTGTTAAATAGAATATCAAACATAGCCTTCAGTTATTAAATTTATGACAAATATGAGTATCACTAACGGTACTCAAACCATGCAAGTCAAATGTAGTGAATTCAATTATTGTATTATAATATAATATTTGTAAGTCCAGAGAGACAATTCATATCTAGTGGTTAATTTTTTTTAAAGTACCAACTGTATAACATTTGTCGAATTCTTTACTCTAATCTGCTTCACTCCTATCAGAAAAAAATATAATTACAGTCGCAATATAAATTAAAATTAAACACATCATTATTAGCCAACAATGGCAACATTTCAGGTTTTACTAGACGGGGGCAAAATTTTGACCTGCCTTTTAACGTTTAATAAATTGTTATTCCTCCAATGGTTTTTGCTATTTAACTTTCTTGGGTAAAATACTTCTTTGAGAATTCAAATAAGCACAAAAAAGTCCTTAGTTTTGGCTATTAATATTTCCAACGATCGCCCAGTAAACCTTTGAAAATTAAGAGTGGGAAAATGCTGTCTTTGCATCCCCCTAAATGACGCACCTGTCAAACAATATATTCCACATTTTGCTATAAATCTAAATGAAGATTACCTAGTAAAATTTTTTAAATAATCCATCTCTTTTAAAATATTTTTCTAGCTACACTCATATGTTTGACAAGCTATGAAATTTTTTTGGATACGACCCTCGTATCAAAAAGATTGGCCACCACTATTATAGCGTATCGATTTGTAATGCATTAAATAATAATTTAAATTTGTTCATTCACTCAATTCTATTACCTATTTACCCATGAGTATTAGGTTTTTCAACAATAAATAATAAACCTATATTATTTGTATGTAGATTAATTGAAAATAAATACATTTTTAATTTTTTCTTTGTGCGTATTTATCTCATATTTACTACAGTTATGTTTATAGATTGTTAAAATATTATTAATAGCTTTCCCAATAAACATATAAATATTTATCAAGCTTTATATGTAAACTCTAAATGTAATATCAAACAATAAATAAATGTCTAATAAACATTGTATTGTAGAAATGTTGCTAGTGTCTTTGTGTCAACATTTTTTGAACATTGAATTTAAAAGTTATACTCAATAGTCTAAGATCAAAAATAAATAAATCATACAAGCACTTTGGAATTTTTATTGTATTCCCCGTTATCTTATTATTGTACTACCTTTTTTTTCTGTATATTTTGGAACAAATCTTAATTCCAGCGATGGAATTCGAAACTTTGACCATCAATTATTTAACAATTTTTGTACCACGCTTAACCAACCGAGCTACTCTGCAGTGATACAAACGTATTCAGAATTGTGGTTACAAAAATGATCCAGTAATATTATATGATTACAGGCACCGCATATGAGGGGATATTTTTTGAAACATCACTGCACATTAAAAAAACAACCAAAACAGGATCGGACTAGTGGTAAAATGTCAGTATACAATACATATACATATTATATATACCTTAGTTTACAACCAACACTATATAATATACTATAAGTTATTTTTTTGGTTAGTCCAAAACAAAATTTTAGATTTATCATAACCCTAAATGAACTGGACCTAAAGTCTCGTGATCTGTATTCCGAATTCTAATTTGTATTTGTTTTTCAATTTAGTTATACAATGTTTCTATATTTAAATAGATTCAAAATTACGGCGATTTCACTGCAGAATTAACACCTATATTTAAAGGAATTTTTTATAATATTATGTAGTTTAAATTTATTTATTTAACTTTAACTCTTAGCATTATAACGTGTACTCGTGAAGGAATATAGGTTCTGTCCCGGCGATATCTGTTTTGGGGGCGATAAGAACCATTCGGTCTATTTTGTACCATGAATGGCGTAAATTTTCATCATATACTTTTACTATGCCCTCCGCCGTCCAGCATCTGCAACAGTTATGACCCAAGATAAGGGACTGGTGTAAATAGGTAATTTACGAGTATGTTTTCTCGTGTAATAGGGTCCATCTTGAACTCCTCGATGTCCACACCACTCAAATTATAAAAGTTATTGGACCCAAAACATGTTCAGGCCAAATTGAATATAGTAATGTTCATAATATTGGGAAACGATTTTACCACTAGGATACTATACTATGCTAAATGTAACCGTTTGTAAATATTTTTAATATACCTATACTGCAAATGTCGGTAAAAATACATTTTCGAGCAATTTTAACACGGCTTTAAAGTAGGTACTGCATAAGGTCGCATGAGTTTTTTTACATATTTTATAATTGAAATAATTATTTTTCTTAGCATTGTTGTGCAAAGCAAAAACATATGATAATAATAATAATAATAATGTTATAATATTTATTTTTTTTTTCCGAGCTTAGGCATACTGTGGGATACTAAGACCTTTTAATGCGATTTAAATACCCACTCGTAATTTTAATATAAAAGAATCCATTCATTATTCCAATAGAAATTGTACGAAATATCAATAAATTCATCGGGTACACAACGGCCGTTCGATCCAAGCTCGGTCACGGTGTCTCTGAAATTACGGATTGTTTCCGCACCGGCGGTATATCGATGCCCGAGATAGACTTCCGAGCCAAAGTGGAAATTCTATCGCTCTGTATACACAATTTTCGACTCGAATATCGTATATATATATATATATATATAACCCGTGTATATACAGTAGTACAGCGGTTTTATACTCGTGTACAACGACGTACAGGAGACGGGATTGCCGCCGCACGCGATAACGCAAACGCATGCGAAAAGCGGAGCGCGACGGGACTGGGTCGTACGTCCGGTACGGGTGTGCCGGGTGGTGGGTGTACATTCAGCAAAACGCCAATGCGTGCATCGTTTACGAATATCGTGTACGGGCCGCCACCGCCGGTCGGGCGGTGAGCGTTCAATTAAAACGACGACGTCTTCTCTCGGGGGCCACGCCATCGGGCGAATGAATTAAAAAAAACAAAAACCAATAATAATATTGAAATGTTTAAAAAAATGACCGAAAAGCTACGATCAACGCGTCACGCGTACGAGCGATTATTATGAGGTGCGCGGACACATATAGGCGTTTATTATTATTATTATTATTATTATTGTTGTTGTACAGAATATGGAGCCGGTCGATTTTTGAAAAATTCTATTTGTCCCTATATGTACTTACATAATACATATATATATATATATGTCATATATATAGTAGGGGAAGATGGGTGAATGCCGGTCATCAGGTAATACCGGTCAATGACATATATCTCTGTAAATATTATAACATAAAATACTACAATTATGTGTATATTGATAAATAGTGTTATCAAAATCTAATTACAGATGTTTCAAAGTGATACACAAAAATTTCCCACCCCCCAAAAAAAAAATATGTTATCAATATTTTTATCATTGTTGATGTAAAATTTTTCAAAATTAAAAATCATTTCAAGGTAAGAATTTTTAATTATTTTTTAAACGGCTTGTTTTATTGACATCTAAGACATGCAAATATTAGGTATAATGTTGTTTTAATATTACATTTAAATTATCTAGTTTTAAATTATGTCAATTAAAAAATTAAGTCAAATAGGGTAAAACCGGCTAAAATAAATGGGGTAATGGCGGCCAATATTTTTTAATAAATGAGGTTCCATATCAACATGATATTCAATTGTATAACTTAATATATAAAATATATTTTAAATTCCAATAAATATTATTAATTTAAATACCTAAAACTGAACACAATATTCCATAATTTACATTTTACACTTAATAATTATTTAATTAATAAAAAATATTATTAATTATACTGTTTTTCCTTTTTAGCCACTAAACGAGGTTCATAATTATTCAGGAAACATAAAAAGGAAAATTTGAGTAATTCTTGAGTCAAATTGTAATTTCTTATATATTTACATGTATTTTTAATATAGCTGGTATTACCTACCCCACTATATGGGCAATACCAGTCATTTTCATTTTTTTTAAAAAATTAAAAAATATATATTAATATTAATTTTAAAAATCTAAAACTTATGTATATTATACCTAACATATTTCTACATAAATTAAAACCATTAGCAAGTATTTTCAACTTATAGTTATTGAGATATTGTAATTCTTGATTAGGTGGCCGCCATTTACCCACCTTCCCATAACCTATGGACCATTTTCAAGGTACCTACTTATCTCAAAATTATGAATATAAAGTGTGATAAGCGGATGCGCGTACAGTGATAATCAGAGAACATAACCAATGATAATTAAGCTTTTTGGCATTTAAAATTTTTCCGCGCATTTGTACATATAAGTTGTAAACAGCACTACTAAAAATAGTTCACAAGGCACGCCAATACCTAATATATAGGAATTTATATTATGTTTTAAAGACAGCATTAAATACAGTTATAAATACAACGGTGAATCTAGTTAAAATTATTAACTATAAAATTTGTTTTAGATTATTGTTGAATTCCAATGATTATTTTTTTTAATATTTAGAAGATAGGTAATTTATCTCATTTTATTTTTTTATCTTACTATACTTATTTATTTTTTTTTTGTCAAAAATTTGTTCCCAGAAAAATAAAAATAAATATAATTTTAAAACCATTTGCTTTTTCGATCTGCTCAGAATCTAAAAAAATTTATTCATTTTTTAGATGTACAATTTATTATAATATTAATTATTATAGTGTAAACATAATATTATCATAATATTTTCCTTGAATCTGATTAAAATGGTTTCCTATCGCCCGTCGTGTAATCATAAGCAACTAATATTGTGGAATTCAAAACTCCCAAAGTCCCAACTACTAACTAACCACTAATTAGTAGTGGACCACTGTTATGACCACGGACATAATATTATTGTCGGAGTATTAATCTCCAGGTAAAAAATTTATTAGTCGTTTGTGCATTACATATTATTTTAACAAAATAGATAACAAGTACGTAATAGGTATAGAGTATGGACATTTAATGCATGTTATTTTATTGCCCGTTTATAATTTTTAGATTCTGAGCATAACGAGAATGCATTGCTGCAATGTTCACATTATTTAATGACGATGGGTAGGAGAAATCCAGTAGGAATTTTTAGGTAGAGAGTTTTCTGATAGAATATTCATTCTACACAGGTATACAGTTGGTATTTTAAAACGGTCATTTTCGATTTATATATTTTTTTTTATGAGTTTTCTTAAGCATACAGAAAAACTACAGAAAATTATAGACAATTTTTATAATTCAGAAAATAATTTATTTTATATAGGTAATATAGATATTGCATATTCATTTTTGGTAAATATCGAAAAATACTTATAATTGACACATGAAAAAGGCAAATAATTAAAGCCAATTATTAACCACAGTGATGCGCAAACGGTCTACATCTATTTATGTGTATTAAGTGTAATAATATATCGTTTTCATACATGATCTGGATCGAATAGGTATACAATTGATGGTTAACAACCGTTATTGTATGATATTATTAGGTATATTGTTGTGATTATAATATATTATAATATATATTAACTATACCTAACTGTTAAATGTATAGGTATATTATTACATTTATATAAATACCTATTTTATATAAAAACTAAAAAGTGTATATAGGTAGGTGAAAGGTGTAGGAATAGGAGGCACGTACCTAGAGTTTTACAAAACATTTTAGGTATACATTTAGCATAATTCTGGGGAAAATGTATATGGGAATATTGAATATTTTTTTTTATTTCCTCTTTTTGAAATCGATTTTTTCAGAGCATTGCAAAACCTAGAGTCGCCTTTCAGATAATTTGGTATATTATATATTATGAGATATAGATTTCATAACTCGGTTATTAAAAATAAAAGTTTTATTTATTATTAATTTTCGCTGTATTTTAGAATTTTCTCAAAATATATTGTGATATTCGATAGGCTATTCACTTATTTTCATAGGCATAATGTTCAATTTATAGTTTGGATTATACACAATTTATACGAATATATTTACAGTTTAGGTACCTAATTATACATTGTTTCCAATACAGCTACAGGTAAAATTTTTATACATTTGTTGTAAAGGATATAGGCAATTGATCGAAATATTCTAATCATATACTATATAATACATTTTTAAATTTATTTTTGGGGTTTATTCGGCCTCTAGGACCATTCCACCTCACAACTAATTCACCGATATATCCAATTAAATTTAGCCACCTCTTAAATATTCCATATTCTTGGTCTTCCCAACGGTCTTTTTCTTATCTGGTTCTGTTCCAGCAATGCCCGTAGTAGTAGATCTTATCTTCTCTATACATGTCCAGTCCATCGCAGTTTTTCTTTTTTATTGTCTCTAAAATATTATTTTCTCTATACATATCTCTAGCTCCCTGTTTTTCCTTCGTTTCTTTTGTTGATCCTTTGTCTAAAGACCTACCGCAATATGTTTTTTTTGTTATCAAGAACTTATTCTTGACTGTTCTCTTCAGTGACCAAGTTTCAGATCCGTACAATAGTACTAATCATATCAAAGTAGTATATAACTGATTTTTAATTTCTTTTGACAGTGATCATTAACTTAATAAATGCATAAGTCCATATAGTAGCACTTATTTCCATCCATCTACATTTTTTCCTATATCGTTTTTTCTGTTATTATCGTGTTAAGATATTTAAACTGATCTACTTTTTTAAATTAAAAATTATCTACTTTTATAGATATACATGCCGGCTTTTCTCGTTTTCGTTTAATAATTTACTTTATTTTCTTT
This sequence comes from Pemphigus obesinymphae, assembly GCA_025469235.1. Classification (NCBI taxonomy): domain Eukaryota; kingdom Metazoa; phylum Arthropoda; class Insecta; order Hemiptera; family Aphididae; genus Pemphigus; species Pemphigus obesinymphae. The sequence continues at coordinate 27,427 of JAIPRL010005658.1, forward strand.
TCATTACTGTATAATCCTATTCTTAATCTAGCCTAGGATCTCTCCATCATTGCTACATTATCAGCATATACCAAAAAAAAAAACGAATGGCTAAGTATTGTAGTTTGTTACATCTTTTTGAGAATTTTTTTTTCATCTCTCTATTATTACCTTTTACAACACTAGATTGAAAAGGATGAGGGACATCAAATCACCTTATTATCTTCAACCTGATTTTATTGCTACTGAAACTGATTTTGTGCTTTTTACTTTGATTTTTACGATAGTTTCGGTAATACTCATTGAAATTAAGTTAACAAGTTTTTGAGGAAATTAAAATTTTTTATAATATTTGGCTACTATATTGTATGCTTATTTGAAGTCGACGAATAACGTATGTCTTTCTTTGTCGAACTCCCATATGTTTTGATACAATTGTCAATAATGAAAATCTGGTCCATAGTTGACCTTCTGGACCTGAAAACCACTATGATATTTCCTAATATGAAGTTAAAAGCCAAAATGCAGTTAAAATGAATGCTATAATACATTATTTAGAGTTTTTAGTATTTCTAGAAAACAAAATATTTTTACTTTAGGCACCTATACTTATAATACCTATAATATTAATTTCACATAATCTAATTGTATATAAAAAAATTCTAAACGATGTTGAGGTTCTATGACTGATAACCGTATAATACCTAGTATATAGGTATTATACTACTATCTATTACATAATTATATTTAGTATAAGTATATCAAATATTAATAACCAATAATCTTCGTTATATACTATACAGTATATAGGTATAGTTATTTCATATTATTTTTTTTTAATATGGTTTAAGTATGGCGATCTCTTTATTCTATAATATGTATTTAGTCGATAATAATAAAGCTGTGTTTTATATCTACGTGTTATCATATTTTTATTATCTCGTTAACTTTTTTTTTTCTCATATTATATATATATATTGACATTATTAAAACTAAATCATAATTATACAATCGAGCTAAACATTTACAATATAATAATTAATAGAACACCTAAATTCATTTTTTATACATATATTATGTATGAAAAACTAGATAAATACACAATGAAAAAATGAATTAACTTAGGTATCAAAAATGTATTTATTTTCAAATAAATAACATAGGTAGGTAGGTTTTCTAAATATACAAATGTTATTATATAAAACTAATAGTAATTTTTGAAATGTTACTCAATATTTAAATATAATATATTTACATATATATATATATATATAAGTTAAAAATATTTTAAAAGACAATATTATTAAAATTTCTAGTTAGACCAGTAGTGCTTTATGTGTATTGAGCGTGGGCTACCACAATGTCAGACGAGAAAAAGCTGGGAGTATTTAAAAGGCAGATTTTAAGGAACATTTACGGACCGAAGAAAAATTATGTAAGACAATTAATACAAATTGTATAGCACACAATAGCAAACGTTTGTACATTTGAAAAGAATAACTCTCAATAAGTCAACCGATATAGTAAACTAAACTAAATGTAGAATAGAAAATATAATGAAAAATAGAGTAATATGATGGTATATCTCAGATGTATGTAGAATGTGGAAACGAGTCAAATGTATCCAAAATGTATTCATTGTTTATTTATTTTTTTAATAGAGTAAATAAACTAAAATATTACAAATACTACTTTATATTATTTCACAATATTATAATACATACGTATAATTATGATTTTAATTGGTTAGTATTCTCTCTTCCTTCTATATTATATTTTATAATTAATGTTAATAGTTTTTTTTTCGGTTTATAAATTGAACTGTAGGTAAGTAAATACAAATTTAGGTATAGTATTAGTTTCGGGTCTCGGGAAATCAATAAAATAGGAACTGCAATGATTCAGTTATAAAAATGAATTGATTTTTTATAAACTTATATTAATTACATACTTATGCCCATGCAATGCAATATACGGATTTCTTCGTAAAAAGAAAAAAAATGTAGATCCTTATATATTATTATTACCTACTATATCTAATATTATTGTACCCGACGTGAACGTCTTAAATAAGGTTATATGTCCATAATATATATGGTTGCATTTAGACAAGCATCTGGCCGAGAAAAAAATGTCTACCGAAAAATATAATAAAACACGTTTCTCCTCCTCTTTCGATGTAGGCGCATAATAATAGTACACGTATTATATACAACATGTCTAATGCGTTAAATATGGCCGCTCGCTCAGATAATAACTCGCACGAAATGAGCGTACATCAATTCCATGTATTTTATATTATTTAATTATTAATCAACTAAAAACCGGTGAGTCAAAAACGTTTTATTCATGAATCATCATATCTATGTTGATACCAACCAAAGAACCCCCAAAGTTCGGATTTATACATCCGCTAGAAAATCGCCTTTTTATTTGATCAAATAAATAAGATTTTATTAGAAATTAGAACTACGGTCTACGTATAATATTATAAATAATAATAATTTAGGTATTGGTACTAAATTTCTATATGGTTAATGGTTATAGTAAACTAAACTTAGTTATAAGTATATGTTATAAATATCTTTAAAATAGTTACCTAATAATGAATACCTATAATTATGTCCATATAATATATCACTTTATGTTCCACATAAAAAATAATTACGAAAAACATGAAAAAAATGTATATATTCTATTGCACAGTGGTATCTATTATTATTATATATAAATACATATTTATATGTTAGATGTTTCATAAGTCTTAATGTGTTGATATTTTAGTGATAGATTTGCAGTCAATTATTATTATAGTTTATTAATATTTTTGTTTGACTAATTTAATAATTGTATTATATACAGTAGCACAATTTATGAAGGAGGAAGGGTGTTCTCCATGTCTAGACACCTCTCGAGACCTCGACTTAAAAATTTTAATTTAATAAATTTATTTTATTAAAATTTAATATAACCTACTCTTATTAAAAATATCTAAATCAAATTGTAAAAGTGTTTATTTTAATATTTTTTTATATGCCTTACAAATATTAAGATGACGCTACACACCTGATCTTTAAGGTGTTTTATATAGGCAAATTTGATAAACTTTTAAGAAAAAGGAAAATCCAACAACTCAAAAATATTCAAATATATTTTTTAAGTAATTTAATAATAGTCATGACGTGTCAATACCCCGCTTTTAATTGTTGTGAAATCACGAATCACGATATTTGTTAAAAACCATGTTTACACATTTTTCATTTTTTGTCTACTTGAGAATATTGTATAAAGATCAAATAAAATATAAAATTTCTAGAGACTGATAGCTATTTTGTGATATTAATTTATTTAATAATTAATATTACACGTTTTGTAAGCTACTAAAAGAATCAAAAAATTTATATTTTAAGTTTTTTTTTTTTTAAACATGTTTAAAAAATAAAAATCAAGAAATTTTCTACATTTTATCAAGAGTTAGGTACTTTTGATATACAGTGGAACCTCGATAAGTCGAAATTCAAGGGAAATGCAATTTTTTTCGACTAATCGAGGTTTCGACTTACTAAGGTTTTCGAGCTACCAAGGTTTTATAAAAAAAATTCGACTTATAGAGT
>JAIPRL010005659.1:0-31017 GCA_025469235.1 Pemphigus obesinymphae
ATTGAGAAAAACACATTCTGCAGAATAAAATATAAATAAAAACAAATAGTATCCATTTGAAAAAAAAAATTTTGATGAAATTTCGGGGGGGGGGGGGTTGAACCCGGAAAACCCCCTCCCTGAATACGGCCATGATAGGGGAGTCAAAGATTAACCTAAATTGATCACTGTAAGCGAATAACGAACTCGGTGTCCTGCAGTATCCTCGACAACTGTGTTCTTATTTACTAAAATTACCGATGGGTAGAAATTCCAAAGAAGACAGTAAACCGGATACTGTATGCCTATAGTCTCGGTGTCCTTATCATTGATTTCGTTGCTTACAGTATCCTCAATTTTCAAGCTCAGTAAATTGCACGCTGTAATCGTCTAACATTTCCGATGTCTTATAAATTGATTGATTGACACACCTCAGGTTTCTTCACTTTTAATGTGTTCGTAACCCGAGTTCTCGATTACCAAGCTCGGTAAATTGTCCACTGTAATCATGTTATGTTTCCGATGTCCTGAAAATTGACCTCACCACCTTTTACTTTCTTTTCAGCGTCTTTTCTTCCGGTATCCTTGCTCCCAATTCTAGAGAAATTGGACGCTGTGAGCGGGTAACGCTTCCGAGGTGCTTCACAGTTAGACTCTAAAGACATAACCACTTAGAAAAACAGTAGGTAAGGTTCCAAATGTCTAAATATTTTTACTTGATTAACACTTGATGATTATGTCCCATATATATATATATTATTTTATTTCGTCGACATCTCTGTGTCTTTCTAAACTTTATTTAATACCTATATCAATAAGTTTGTAAATATACATATTTGTACCTAGGACTTGCATATTTCTCTTACAGTGAGGCACTATTTGACACTGGAGTTTCACCTACAAGAGGTTTCAACTACAAGAAGTTCCACTTCTTTCAAGAGTTACATCTATAAGTAGTTACACTTCCAAGGAATTGCACCCGGTAGGCGTTGGCGACGAAGCTCTTCTGAGGGGTTTGGGGGCTTATCTTATATATAAAATGCTAATTTTTTTAGCTGTTTTATTCATGAAAAAAATCTCCTATAATTTTATTTAATTCCCTGGCCCATTTTCGCCACCGCACGACGCGTATTCCTTTACCAATACCGTTTTCAAACTATTCTTCGTGGTCGTTTTGAGATTTTTACGCCTTTCATTCCTCTGCGTTTTCGCCTTTTCTCGGAGGTTTCGACGCCGGGAAGAAAAAATGCGATTCCCGACTCGCTGATTTCCGTTATCACTTGACGTTTTCCCGCGTCGTCGTATTATCTTCAATCCGGATTTATAATACCATCCGTAATTGTTGATATAATCCGGATTTCGGATCTAATCCGTCGATTCGGATTGTAAATTTAATCCAGATTGTGAATACAATCCGTCGATTTAGATTGCAAATATAATCCGGATTGTGGGTATAATCCGCCAATTCGCGGATTGCAAATATAATCCGGATCGTAGGAATAATCCGTCAATCTGGATTGTAAATTTAATCAGGATTTCGGATCTAATGCAAAGTTTTTCTGAACTTTGGAACAGAAATAAACCTGTCGGTTTAAACCGGTCGCACGACGACCGAGTACCTATACGGCCGCCCGTTGCGATTTTGCCGTTGTATTCTTACGATTTCAACCAGTGGCGTACGCAGGATTTTTCAATGGGGAGGGCTTGAAAATAAATACCTAAGTAATTAGTAAACACAATATTAGGCATGAAAGAATAAAATAGGTGCTATTTGAGTGTTACATTAAAATAGGTACCTACTGTTAAAAATATATAATATAATATACATAGTGGCGTATTTATGGAGAGAGGGTCCAGGGGTACTGAAAATTCATGTAAATATCATTATATCAATGATTGGTTTTCAATACATTTAGACTCACCTATACCAGAAAAAAGTTGAAAATACGTCATTGTATAGTGTGTATATACATAAAGTATACATAGAGTTGATAATATGAAACATAAAAAAGTATAATTATACTGGCAATGAAGGGGGCTTCAGCCCCTTAGCCCCCCTCTGCGTACGCCCCCGATTTCAACGATATCCGATCAAACTAACAACGCACAACAACAGGGTTCTACAACGGTATCCGATTTTTTTGTGTTACATCTGTACTATATTATATACTTAATCAATATGCGGTAATATAGCTATTGGGCATAAGCTATTCAATATAGTAAGAAAACTCAAAATCCGGATTCGGCGAGTAATCAGGATTCGCCGTGTAATCCGTTAATCCGGATTCGTAATATAATCCGGATTAAACGTGTAATCCGTTAATCCATATTCGTCTTGTAATTTAAATCCGGATATTATAGCATATTTATCAATCTGGATCGATCCGGATTAGTTATCCGGAAACGGGTCGATCAGGATTAGGTGCTCAGCACTAGTTTATATATGTGTGGGTATATATGCTCTGGCAGGTAATTGCAGGTGTGAGTTCGATATTAGTGCGTATACAATACACATTTTACCAACGGTCCGAGCCCGTTCTGGCTGTTATTGAATGTGCTACGGCGATTTAAAAAAATTTACTAACGAAAAAATTATTCGCGAATAAAAATTTATTCATGAATAACGAATAAACTATTCGCGAATAAAAATGTATTCATGAATAACGAATAAACTATTCGCGAAAAAAAATGTATTCACCACCATATGGAAGTGTTCACGTTTTTATTTGTATTTAGATTTAAACATTTTTTATTTAGTCGATTATAATAGAATATGTTTATTAAATTTTAGAGTACCCACTTCTCTATCATAATCTATAATATGGGTTAAAATTATGGTTTGGATATTTATATAATAAAAATTGATTAAATATGAATACACTAATAAATATAGTTAAGTATGCACGAAAAAAAAAAATGAAAAATATACATTAAAGAAACATTGCAATTTATGTTTATTAAATTAATTTATAATCATCTAGTAAAATATAATTATAGGCATGATAAAATAGACTAGATAGATAGATAGAATCTATTTTATCATGATTATAGGTATCTATACATTATAATTTATAAGTATCAAAAGATGTCTTTCCAACATTATACGAGTATATAGGTAGGTATAGGTACCTATACCTAATATATAATACCAATACCTACCTATACCAATATCCAAGGCTCGGCATTAACGAGTTAAAAGTTAAAATTAAGTTAAAAAGTTAAGTTAATTTTAATTAAGTTACTTAACGCGTTACTTTTTTTTTAAATTAACTTTTAACTTAATAAGTTACTTTTTTATTAAACTTAACGTGTTAACTTCAGGTTAACTTATACAAAAGTATCTAAATTAAGTTAAATTTTGCCCGAAAATTACAATGCAAATTTTTGAATGAGAACTGTACTTTTTAGTAGGTACCTACAATATTAGCATGTATATAATCGATAAGAATCGATGCACCACTCACGCACGACGTTCGCTGTTCACGAAATTATACAATGTAAAATAATTTTAATATAGAATACCTCTACCTAGTATACACTAAAATACAGGTACCTAGAGCGGCTATGTGCCTACCCTCGTGTATAATTTTGTATTATCGATGTTTTCCAAAGTAATAAATATTAAATAATAATAATGTTTTCAAAATAGTTAATATACCGAGTATAAATTGTTACCGAATATTTATTTATTTTCACAAATGGATAGATTCCATTTCTAACAAAAATTTTGAAATGTCTTTGTTGTTAAAATATAATAAAAATGTCTAATAAAAAATCAATTACATTTTTAAATTTAATATATATATATACATATTTCTATAATTTAATTAATATTAAATATATACACATATAGTCACTTAGATACAGGCTTATCTCGTTTATATGGTACCTAAATAATATATGGTAACTTTCAACAATAATTTAGGCCATGACTATTTTATTATTTATCATTTTTAGCAACACATAATATTTCATAGATGGCAAGTTTTGTTAAGACTATATAGGTACTCATTTCCACATAATATATAATTATTTTAAATTTATAGTTATTTTTATACCCTATATTTTTTTAGTAACGTCTTTTAATATTTGTATGAAAGGTATACAAAAGGTATACCACCTTTCATACAGTGACGTCATTTCAGTTTTTGAAAGAGGGGGGGGGCAAAATTTTTGACCGGCCAGCAAAACAAAAAAAATTGCTGTGCTCTCAAACTTTTTCCCGCTTATATTTTATCTCAATACTATCTTACATAATTTTATATTTATTGTCATAGTCACAAATATCCCAATTTTTTCGGAAATAATATTGACTAGAAACGAGGTGAGAGACTAAATATAGTACCTACTCGATGAGGATTTGTTTGAGGAAATTTATCTCCCACAAGTCGCTTTCTAAATAGGGTAAATAGTAAATACACATTGGTGTATTATGCTTAAATGTATATACCCAAAATAAACCAAAACATTAAATTATATTTAAAAATACAGCAATAAATATTTTTAATTGATATCTCCTAGATTTCATTTTGCCAAACATGTCAATAGCTTGGTTTAGGTCTATTTTTGAAGCAGTATCTTTTTCTACAGCTATTACGAGTAAATAGTAGCTGTTGATCACCCATTGTCAATCGTAAATGTGTTTTAACAAGCATAAGCAAAGAAAAGAAACTCTCATTGGATACGGTTAAAAAGGGAAAAGTCAAAAGGATAGTTATAATTTTAAGAGTTTCTGGAAAATCGTTAGGAATTTTATTTAAAATTTTAGAAATAGAAAAAATATTACGAATACCATCACTTTGATTTAAATTAGAATTTTTGATAGGTGTTTAGCTGATTGAAGCAGAAGACTAGGTATTAATTTTAAAATGTTGATAGTGTTTGGAAAGTCTTTAAATAGAAACAATTGTAATTAAAGTAAGGAAGTAAAGTAAGGACTAGAGGAAAAACACCACCTTTGGCTTTTTTCATTTTTGCACATAAATTTTAAAACATATGAACATAAAACGAACGCAAAACATTATAAAACCTCAAACAATGGCTAGGCACATTAATTTGTTTATGCCATATGTCAACCGTTAAACAATAAACTTGGAAAATGGATATTTGAAACCATAGAAATATACCCATACGGAAATATATATATGTATATGGAAACCACCACCAAAGAACATATCAAATAAAATATAGACGGTTCTGTGGTAAAAGTAAATATATAGTACCTACTATTGTATAGATACGCGAAGACATAATATAGGTACTCGCTACACGGTGTATGTAAATACATCGCGCTCAGCCGCTGGGAATTTAATTTGTTTTTTCAATATACTGATATCTATGGAAATCAATAAGTAAAATAACTAATAATATAGACCATAAATAGGTTCCTATTATAAGTTTTAATCATACTATTGGTAGCGTCTATAGATCAATTTTAATATTATTATTTATTTTACAAGTAAGTACATCCACTGTACGCCGTGGTGTTAGTTATTAGTTATTACTATTCGGCATACGCTATAATTATTTAGGTACTTTTAGCACGAATCATGTCGGCATAAATAGCCGGACACCGGCGACCGGCCCGCTGTCACACGGGGAGGGGGGCAAATACCCACCCTGCCACCCCCCAAATGTAACTTTTAACTTAACTTGACTTATATTATTTTCAATTAACTTAACTTAACGAGTTAAAAATATCGTTACTTGCTCAGCCTTGCCAATATCGAATTCTCGGAATAAATAAGTGATAATTTTTACATAATTTATTTAAAATTTACATCATTAAATACTCTGCAGGTTCAGATTGGAATAATAATATTATTATACATTTGAAAGTGGTTTTTATGAGGAAACTCTTCTTTATAAAGACAGAAAAAAAAACCAAAATATGAAATTATAAATTAAAATTGAATAAATGTAATATATGCAAAATTAAATTTTAATATTTTGAATATTGTATAATAATATGTAGGTAGGTATAGGTACATCATGAAACGAATTTCTTTCTATCCAAGAATGAATGTAAATGTAATAGGTGTATTACTTGACATACTTATTATGAAATATTAGTTAACAAATCGATGTTCAATATATTATAGCAACTATACGTATATTACACGTTCACAATTGCTATATTTTTAGTTTATACAATGCATATTTTTGGGCCAAGTCATATATATTTTACGTAATTTTAATGTATATATAATTAACGTTTAAATGATTCATATATTTCCGTATAATATACGTTTACTTTTCGTGTACAGTTAGTATAGATTGTGTATATACCTATTTCGTGGATAAATATATTATATTACGAATATATTTCATGTATAACTACAAGTAAAGCATTCATAGCACTATGAAAAAAACTTGGAAAAAAAGTGCAAAAAACGATCGCGAGTAATATGTAGAACCGCCCGGGCAAATGTCGCGCCCTCGTCAAGACGGCGGCGCCTGAGGTGATCCATATTTATTATGTTACCCCTAATGGGGAACTCGAACCCGAGACGGTATACGCACTTATACTAATAGGTACTAGGATGGTATCTAATTATATAAAATTTTTTATTTTTTTTTAGTATAATTAGTATAAAAATATACTAAGTCAACTAATACCAATATCATGAATGTAAACGAAACTCCGGGCTTATAATCTACTTATATATAGCCTTTAAAAGTAAGTAGGTATACGAATGTCTTTGGTGTACAAAAATGATAGGTAGGTATATTGTCAGGGTAAATATATGGAATATATTTCATGTATTATAGGTTTAGTGTCAGTGTAAAGTTGGAATATGTTTAGTGTATAATAATAGATATAGGTATATTTCCAGTGTAAGTATGTTTGCTAGTGTACCTCTATACCTAAGTGAATTAAAGACAAATAATTTTTTTAGCATACTCTAAACAAAATAAAAATTAACAATTAACTAGTTAGGTACTTACTAATCTTGCTGACAGATTTTTTTTAACTAGGTATAGATAATTTGATTTGGTGGAAGCACTTTGCTAATTGGGTAGGATACTGCAGGTGGTGGATGTATTGAATTTGAAAGCAATTTTGAGCGAAGCTACCGCCGGTAGGTATACTTGACAATTACTGTAGATTATACTAACCTAACCTAACCTACACTGAACCAAATATATCTGTGAGTTAAATACAAATATAGATTAATTCAGTGGCGTCATTTCAGATGTTTATTAAAAGGGAGGTGCAAAAGGTTTGACCAGACCAAATAACTGAAAAAGAAAACCGCTCGATACGCTCGCGAATTTCTTCTCATGTAGGTAGGTACATTTTATCTCAGTAAAATTACCATCAGCGGTGGTTTTAATGGGAGACGATAGGTGGATCGCCCTCCCCCTTCACATTTTTTTTTAAATCTTTATTGGTTACATTATTTTAATATATATGCGACTATTATTATAGTCTATATAATAAATTATTCAAAATAAACTGCAATTATGATTCCAATGTTTTGTCTAAATCACTAGCATTGATGATAGGTGGATAACAAATAATTGTTAAGTATTTACCTCTATAGTCTATACTGATATTTGATATCTGATGAAATAAAAAAAATCGATTTGGCAAAATCGTATTTTTGTCGTTTTTTTATCATTTTTTAGTATTTTTTAGTACTTTTTCCTTATGCATTAAAAAACTACTTTTTGAAAAAGTCGAAAAATTGCCTTTTAAATTACCTAAGTACCAACTAGATGCAATTTCCTACCGGAAACTAGGTAAGTTTGTAAAGATTGGAGTACTCCTACTGGAAGAAAATTTGTTAACAGAAAAAAAGAAACATTGTAAAACCACTATAGGCTCTCTTGCTACGCTAAGAATCAAATACTTTTTTTCCCGTCGATTTTTTGAATTTAGTTAAATTAATGCACGACTAACGTTATATTACGTTTTACTGGTCTAAAATCTCATTTTACCAACTATTTAGACTTAAATACCTTAAAATTTAAAATTTGGTATAACAATGAATTTAAATGACTAAAAAGATTGTGACTATCTACGGATTTTCGAGATTTTTGAAATTTAATTAGAATAGTAAAGTAATTTAATGTTGAAAACAATTTTCAAATCTTAAAAGCCAAAGTTTCTTCTTTTAGGACTTAGAAACTTCAAAATCTAAAATATCTATAAATAGCCAAAAATTGCAAAAAAAAAAAAAAAAAATATATATAATCAAAGTAAATATATTATCTACTAAATTAAATATTCGATGTAAATTTCAAGATTTTAAAGTCATTATTTTTGAAATTATGAAGAAATGAAAAATTTCGATTTGACGAAATCGTATTTTTATGTATTTATGTCACGGTGGTTTTTAGATAGGTACCTATGTACTTTTATTATTTATTATACTAAACTAAGGACTAATAAATTATTAAATTTAAAGAAAATTTATCAATTCGAACTTAAAAGTATACCAAACTAATGCTTTAAATTTTAATATTTTATTTTACAACTCACGCGACCTATCCTGTAGCAGTCTATGTATATTTATGTAGCAGGTATTTCTATCAGAGACTGTTAACCTTATCGTCGGGTATGCTTATGTCTAAATATTAAACATAAAATATTCTTAGTTTTCAAATAAATATCTTAAAATTATCTAAAAATAATACCACCATTTACTATAAAAAATATAATATAAATATACCTAATAATACCTACAGTATTTTATTTTTTTTTATATAATATAGGTAACTGCTAGAAATTTAGGAAAAATGTATGAATAGCAAATATAATATACCTATCTGATGTTGAATTTTGTCACTTATTTTTATTCATGATTAATGATCACATATTTTCTCGTGTGATATGCAAAATATCAAAATCAAGTGTGCATTTATGGCTAAAAATTTAAAATTCAAATAAAATATTTTGAATAGAGATTATTTACAAAAATAGTGCACGGAACATGCAACCTCCTCCCCATCCACCATTGACCAACAGTCCCTTGTATGTCAACCATGAACTAAGTGATTTTGACCTTATAATGATAGTAAAATATATAAAGGTTTTATAAATTATTGATTTTCAATATTTTTGGAACCCCCTCCCAGAAAACAGTTGAAAATACGCCACTGTAACATGTTGTGTTTACTGAATTACAGAATTCTGTATACAAACTGCATAAAAAATTATCAAAATCTGGTATAACCAGGGATGACAATATACGGCTTTTTATACCTATACGTATGAAATGTAGCGTATTAAACGTATGTACCTAACTAATGTATAAAATGTATATAATAATTTTGTATTTTATATTCACTTTAAATACCTACAATTTAACAATCAATGTTTCTGTTACAAGTCACTTTATTTCAAATAAAATTAAGGATTGATGTGAAATATAAATGAAAATGTATTTAATTACAGTATTCAATTGTATTTTTCTTCCTATTATACATACCTAATATGAAATAATGCGTTGGTTCCGAGTGAACAAATTATGATGGGAAAATATTAATGTTTTCATATTATTTCTAATAGGTACCTACTGTAGACTAGTTTGACCGTACGACCCGTTTTTGAGGATTGCGTCCCGTTGTCCCGACAACAAATCCCGTATTTTGCTTATTTACCGTATTTCGAAAAAAATTGGTAGAAAATTGACAAATGACAATTTTTTTTTTTTTTTTGTTTGTTTATCATTTTCAAACCGATTTATGAATATTTTGGTAGAAAATTATTATGATATTAACGTTTTTTTTATTGATGTCCTGTTTTTTAATTTTCAAAAGATGGTCATCCTACTGTAAACGTCTTTTAACGTGGGTTCTAATTTCAATATGTTGATTTTCCTCCATAAATTGGTGGTAGGTACTATAGGTACCTATTCTAGAAAAGAACGTACCTACCTATCACAAATGTGTAAAAACATTGATAAACAAATTAAATTATGTTCATCATTTGAATTTTAAAAAAACTTTGTAATTAGTTAGGTACATATTTATTGTATCACTATATTATAAGGATTAAGAACATGTATTATTTTAAGCATAAGTATATTCAACATTTTTTCATAGCTATACCTAACTATTTTTGTAAAAAAAAATAAAAAAAACAATAAAATTATCATATTTCTGCAAACATTACATACCTATAAATATGTTAAACTGCAAAATAATACAAATGTCATTCATTGAATAAAAATTAATATTTTATAATATAATTTTTATGCTTAAGGGTATCAAACGTACATAAACGAGTTTTAAGTTTTTTGTACATTTTACAATGTTTTAAGTTGGTAGTAATATATTTATGTAAATGAAAAAAAAAATATAATGTATTAATGTATTTAGGTAGCTACCTAAATAGTAAATTATAATTTTGTTATTTTTAATGATTTCTTAAGTTTTGCTTTCCCCCCCCCGTTTGATTTAGGTCTGTTACACTTTTAGGATTAAACATGTATAGGTACATAATATATTGCACCAATAATACTTATTAGGTACTGAAATTAGATGAGTTTTTAATGTTGGTAAATAACATAACACCAAAATTTACAAAATAAATAAAAATTTAAAGTTTTAAGTTAGTTAATTTTTAGCTTCAGAAAATCATACCTAATATTCATATCAAAAAGTTTGTACAATTTGTAAAGTTCTATCATAATTATTATTGAAGTGACTTAACACGTATATATTATTATCTACTCGTAAAATTATATTAGTGTCTAAAATTCAGACAAGTATCAGACCGAACTAAATCAGATTCCTATATATTAAGATCTATATCATGATATATTATAATATTAAGTAGGTACTTACTATTATATTATTATGATTATGACACATATTAGACCAAAAAATACCAGACTGTACAGAACTCTAATGTGCACATAGGTATATGCACACATAGAGTATACCTATACATATTGAATACAATATATTATATTATAACACAATATATAACACATATAAATAGGCCTAATGTACTACGAGTACACAATTTAAAAATGAAATACCTACATATGTTATAATCACAATGATTATTTCACTATTATGTAACTCAAACATCAACAGAGAAAACAAATTGACTACTATTAAGAATGTAATAATAATTTAATTGTGTTGAATTAAATGTTGAATATATTATTAATGAAACCATATTGTCCATTTTACACATACCTATATATTTATCTTTATAAGAGTCTTGTTAAGCACTACACTTTAAACTTAAGACAATGTGATATACACTACACAATGGATGTCTCCTTTTAATCAACTGATAATATACAAAATGTACGTTTAGAATTTTTATCACAATTTTGTTATTTTTAATATTAGAGTTAATTGATAGACAAAATCATTATCTATTCTATAACGTTGTCTTTCCAAAATATGAATTTTAAAGATAAATATATTTGTTTAAATTAATGAGATTTAAAAATAGTTATATGTGTTTACAAAATTAAGATTTCAGAAAAAAGTCAACACTATGGCATGGATAATGAATCTCGTTTTAACATTTGATAATAGTAATTTTAATTTAATATTAAAAATGGCAAAGTTGTGATAAAAATTCTGAACGTGAATTTTGTATATTATCAATTGGTTAAATGAAGACAACAAATAGGGGTATCTTATTCTCTTAGGGGAATATTTTTGTAATATTAATAATAAATTAACGATTAAATAACAATTAAATATTATTTATTTATTAAACAATTCAAATTATAACAATATCATAAAAATTAATTTTTAAATAAATGACACAATAAAACTATTACATATTGACAATTGACATACAGTTTATACAGTATAATCTGAATATGGAACACTACGGTACAGATTGAGAAACTACAAAACTGAACAATGAAACTGTTATACTATATTTTATCCATTTAGAAAAGTCTCAACTGTGATTAAATTGATATTTTGTCTTAAATATTTTTATATGATTAAATAGCATACATACAATTATTTATTATTATATAATAGTCAACATAAACGTTGCCAGTAAAATATATTTGAAATTACAATTTTAGTAAGCATATAATATTATAATAGTATACAATAGAGAAGAATTACATGAATTTAAAAGAGAAAAAGAATAAATTCATTGAATATTACCTATTTATTTAAATTCGTTCAATTGATTTAATTTAATTTTTTTCTAATTAATAAAATAAAGCAACAAAATTAAAATTTTCATTTTTTCGACCATATTTGATCGTATTTAAATAAATAACTTAAATTAATGTTTAAATAGATAGATATTTTATATTTTTTTTTTTTTTTTTTTTAGATATTCTATATTTGGTTCACTTTAAGAAGGAATTTCTGTGTTGGTCAAATCCTCACTAAGCATTACATTGTGTAAAAGGTGATGCACCTCTGCAACATAAGATCTATAGCAACTGCTAATCGGTGTTCACAACTAATATGTGGGACAAATATGATATAGCAAGCAGGACTTAATGTTCTGCATGTTTTAAATGATTTAAAAATTTTAGTGCTCAATAAAATAATAATGGACAAACTATCAACTGAAATATGTAGTAATAATCTACAGAGATTTCTTCTTATAGTGAATATAAATATATTTTTTTTCAATTTGGATTAACATATAGTGAAAAATTTTGAAGAATTTGTTGAAGATCCATGTTAGAATGTTTTAATGACTGTCGTGTATCTTTAACCACTTTATTAACCATTAGTTTGATGAGTGATGGACTTGACAGATCATTGTTGGCTTTATTTGATTCGGAAGTTCCCAAACAATCGAGTAGTTTTAAAGTGAGAGTGTCATAATTATTTCTGACAACTTCTAATATCTAACATAAAAATAAAAAATTAGTATATAAAGTTGTCAGTAGACTTAATTATAGGTACATTAAACAAATATCTTGAATATACATCCAAATTTTTTGTAAAATGTACATAAATAACAGAAAATTTTATATAATTTAAACTTTAAACAAAATCATTTAAAGTAAATAAAATAGCATAATCAAACAAGTATCCTTGTATGTACATGTGAAATAACTACTTACATCTTCACCAACAGGTGTGGTTACTGCATTTTTCTCTAACCAATTATCTATCTTTGGTATATAATGATTAATAATAGCCCTGTGAATTTGATAATATTTAATATTACATTTATACAATAATTGAAATAATAATTTCATACCTGATATTGATTAAACAATTGGATAATTTTAAGGCAGATAACTTGTGTTCACTTACTGCTGACGAGTTTCTTGATGCTAAAATGTTAAATTTCATTCATCATTACATATACAGAATAAATTATAGTACAAGAAATACTCAGAAAATAATGTTACAAGGTTTGTAAAATATTTTAATTAAATTTATAGGAATATAAATTATATATGTATTATAGTATTTTTTTATGTAGTTGTCATTGAATTGAATGTAGTA
Source organism: Pemphigus obesinymphae (assembly GCA_025469235.1). Classification (NCBI taxonomy): domain Eukaryota; kingdom Metazoa; phylum Arthropoda; class Insecta; order Hemiptera; family Aphididae; genus Pemphigus; species Pemphigus obesinymphae. The sequence goes on from JAIPRL010005659.1 coordinate 13,396, forward strand.
ACTGGTATACTCGAGATACAATTTGCTAAGATACAAGTCATAGAATTTTCCAGCTATCTCCAACAATGTATTCATTTTATTATTAAATATCTCATCGCCAGGAAAATGTATTCACCTAAATGTTTTTTCAGATTAATGAACAAGTAAAAATTTCTTAGTGTCAGGTCTGAATTGTAAGGCAGATGAGACAACTCCACCAACTCTTATGTAAAGAGTCTGTTTATTGCTTGACAACACCAATCGTCATACAGTCCACTTTACACAAAAGTTGGTGGATTAGTTTGGGTGTAATATTTTGGCTTATTTTAGTTACTTTCACATGTTTAATAAGTTGAAAGAAAATTTAGGCTGAAAATGTTTTTCTGTCCATGAAAAAGTGAACACACGATTAACAAAGTTGACGGTAGAGTACATTGATATTAGCATACCAAAAAAGTACACCCCAGGTGCACTAAATGTATTTAGCTCAACAGTAACAATGTAGAAAAATAGTTTGATACATGTATTAATGTCCTTATAAGCTTAATTTATATGTATTTTCAAAATTTTATGAACCTTGTGAATCTTTACTTTTTGAATATTCTACTTAGTAGTACTTTATTACTAAAATTGTATATATCAATAGTCAACAATGTGAATAGTTCAAATAATAGAGGACTATGCAGCTGGCTTGCAAAATTTATCAATGCATTATATTTAGTACAACACATACATTTTGCAATATTTCCAGACTAATGTAAAATTAAAAATAGGAATTTCATTAAATCTTCTTCTTCTTCTTCTCCTTCGCCTTCTCTCCCAACTATTCGGGGTCGGCCAAGAAGAAGAAGAAGAAGAACTTTTTGACAAGTTTTATGCCGGCTGTCGACCTGACGCAACCTCAATTAGTCGACTTCTACGACAGGTATGAGGAAACCGTGGAGGTATTCTTAGCCCTCTCCACAGGGAGAGGGATTTCATTAAAAAAAAGTCATTAAATTAAAACAGTAAAATAGATTTCTGAAATCAAAGTTAAAAACCTAGTTATATTTTATTTTATTAAAATTTTATGAATTCTTACATAAAACATATATATTGTCAAATACTGTATGCATTCTAATGATTTCATAATATAATTCATCATAACTACTAGGAGATGGTAATAGCATATCACCATACGTAATGAACAAGTTAAATATATTTACAATCTGTAAAAAAAATTATTTATTAAAGTTTTACAAAATTAATTTTTAATTAAAATAATATATCAAAAAATGAATTTCAATATGCTTACCTGTATTCCTAAATCATAAATATTCATATCTTGGGAGAGTTGATGTTCGTAAGTCAATAGAAATTTCAAAAGTGTAATTAACGAACTCCATAAATCTTTCCAGTTGTAACATAGGCGCACACTATTTCGTTTTTGATAACAAATTATGTGATGAATTATGCTTATACATTTCATGTACTGATCAAGTGGCAATTTTTTCATCATATGTCCGAGCATAAAATCTATCATTAGATCTAATAATACAGAAATTGGACAAAATATTATTATAAAATATATATGATATATGTATAAAAATAATAGAATTTTTAGTTTTCATTTAAAAAAAAATATGTATTGTGGTAAAATAGTATAGTATTGCCTATTAGTGCTGCAGCTAATGGTTTTGGAGATTTGACTGGAACAAACATATATCTCCTAGAAGGCAATCGGTACAAATCAACTTTAAATTGTAAATTCACATCGTGCATTAATGAATTTGCAAATTGATCATCTGTGATATTGGACAATATTACAAAGCACAACATCGAATTATTCAAATTGGTTTCTGTCTTAGTATCTTGCATTACAATTGAACTGAAAACAAGAATGTAACTATATGTTTGAATTTAATAAATATATTTTCATTTACCAATACTGAAAGAAAGTGACTAGAAGATTAGAAAACTGATTATCTATTGGTGATTTGAGATCTAGATTGTTTGTAACTGATTGAGTTTGTTGTATCACACTTGGATGTGACTCATAGTTATTAGAAGTATGACAATGTGTTAACATTGTCATAAAATTACGATTATAATGAACAGCTTCATACAATGCAATTAATATTCCACTCATAGATCTACAATTTAAAAATAAAATTAATTATAACTTTTTGTATATTACATAAAAATTCAAATTGTACATATTTCTTTATCGAAATATTAAATGTAAAGAATTGTATACTCCTAAAAGAATAAAAGTTAAGATAAATGTATTTACCATGAATTTACTTTACCCCTACTAATCCTTAATTTTTTATATTTAAGAGCTTCCTTTCACTTTTCCAGTCTACAGTTGATATCATTGTGACTCCTATTAGCACTATATTATCTGCAAGTATGCACCATGGTATCTCACCCTGTATATACTTTATTATTTCATATTTTACAAAAGAAAATAAGTAAAAGACTCAAAGCCAAACACATGGTGCACTCCTACTTTGACAGTAAAATCTTCAGTTACTCCACATAAACTCCTCTCATGTACTGCTCCTTTATACATGTCTTCAATTACATTCTCATAAACCTTTGGTATTCCTTTTTTATTAATGCCCACCAAGATCTCTCTAGAAACCCTATTATACACCTTCTCTATATCATTAAATACCATACACATTTATTCCTTTTATTTTCTTTACACTCCTCTGCTATTGTGTCTTATACAAAATATTGACTCCATAGTTGACTTTCCAGGCATATACCCAAACTGATTTCTTGTAACAAATGTCTCACTTCTTACCCTTCTATCTATTTTTCTCAAATCTTCATATTGTGACTCAAATATTTTATTCATCTATAATTCCCAGATTTTTAGACATCTTACACAACTCTTCTTTCATGAATCTGGAATGTTTCCATTATCTAGCACCTTTTTAAAGACCATGGTAGGCCATTCTATACTTAAACTCTTTAAGAGGATGCCACACACTCGTTTCTTTTTAAGGGGATTTTATAAAGGTCGTTTTTTTATGAAATTTAAATAAAAATTCATTAATTTAAAATAGTCCTGTGTCAGTAAAACTTTTTACTATAGTGAAATTTTATATAATTTAAATATTCTTGTTTAGTACTTACTTTTGTACTTCAAGTTTTGTGAATTCCAGAGTGATCATAAATTGTTAATATTGGTATCAAATTAAAGAAAAAATCTTTTCTATTTTTTTTTTTTCAGGTTTTTCATAAGTATTTTACATCAGCTGTAATGTTTAATGCTCAAAAAATTTAAAATTTAAAATTGTTTATAAAAAGTACAATATAAACAATAAACAAAATCTAGTAAATATTGACAACTTTTATTGATAAAAAATAATTTATCTGCGATTATTCTAGCTGATAAGATACTTGAAGTATGAAACTATGTTTTTACGGACTATTTTCCAGGGTGTGGCGTCCTCTTTATACTATCCATACTTATACTGGCACACATTCTGCTCCTATTCTTATTTTAATTTTTCTAACAGGACTTTATACTTTTTCTTCTTTTCCAATAGCATTAAAAATATAATATAATTATTATTATCTTATGAAATTCAGAGATGTTTCAGAGATGTGAAGTCAATACCTAATTTCTCGAGGTACTTCAATACTACGTTCATTAGTTGCTTCTGGTAAAAATAACATGTTGCTAACAACTGTAGTAAATGTATTAAACCATGTGTTATTTGAATACTGCATTATTTCTTCTGATCGATATTGTTGGCAAATTTCTTCCAATGACCATCTTATAATCTTTAAACAGAATTATTTTTAAATTACAATACAAAGATAAAACTAAAATATAAATTGTAAAATACAAGTAACATTTTTAAAATATTCTCTTAATATTATTTTAAAAACAAAACATTCTCTATAAATTAAGCTAAATCAGGGACATTCAAGTAAAATTTTACCCAAAAATTAAAAAATTGCATTTAAAACAGAAAATAGACAATAAAAAAAAAAAAAAGTAGATTAGATACAAATGGTGGAAGTTGATCCAACGTCCCTTTCCTGATAGTGTATTATTGTTATCTTAAATTGTAAAACAAAGATAAATCATTGCATTCAAAAGATTTTGAGCAAAGTTTGATATATTAATAAAATAAAAATTTAAAAAAAGTTAACCATCACAATATTATTTTGTATTCCCCGACATTTATAAAATATTTCTATTAAAAAAATTTTAGTTGTTATGGTAGTTTTTTCTTATACTCAAAAAAATCATTGGAAAAATAACCTCTAAAAAGTACCAACCAGAATTCAATTTTCTATCAAAAACTGTTTTATTCCAAAACACCAGAATTTCATAATTTATTAATTTCTTTTTTTATTTTCCCATAAAAACCAGAATATAAAACCTCTAAAATATGCTCCAATATGCAAAATAATTAATTTTTATGAATTCTGTGAAATCATCTACATTTTTTACCTTTGGCGAACTGCATACAGTTAGTAAAATATATGTAAGTGCGTTAATGATAATTAAACAATTTTATGTGCTATATTTTAATAATAATTACCTGGCTATAACCATTTAATGTATTTTCTTTGTCTAACAAAGATAACTTGACTACATATGGATTTGTTTTCTTAGAAATTTCAACATTCATTAATAATGTCAGTAGCAAGATAGAGTCATAGCCATGATATGTTTGGTAAATATTATTTGAAAGTACCTATAAAATATTTATAATGTTAAATCATTTAAATAATAATATAAATATATACTTCAGTCAAAGGTTCAAAAACACTGTTTGTCATTAAGTGTCGTAGAGCTGGATTTTCATTGAGATTGTCTGTTCCCGTGACTATGGTTAATAAGAATTGTAGACATAAATCTTTCACGACAATACATTCTGGTTCTAAAAATAAAATCATAATTATAACACTAAAACATCTACAATGTACAAACAATATAATAAATAAGAGTATCAAAATATTAATTTTGTTTTCAAAAAGTTGGAAAGTGTCTATTATTTTCCAATACACGGGTATAGTGTGAGAGTAAACTTGTTTTAAAATAAGCAGTATTTCCTACATATTGGAACAAAAATTATGTAGAAAAATTTAATACAGATTAGTAAAAGTCATTGATTTTAGAACTATACAGGCTATCACAGTCTTCTACCGCAATAGAACACTGTTATTGGCAATCGCCTTCAAACCTCATCATAGGATGAGTGGGAAACAGTGGACACTTGGTGGCAGGGTACCTCATTATAGATAGCTAGGACAGGAAGTGTTCAGACGTCAGTAGTAGCCAATAGAGTAGGAAGCGAATGGTGGCTGTCTCGGAAATTTATCGATGGCGTGGCGTAACGACTATGTGTTCATCATTATATAAGTACCTACATATGATAGTGTGTTTTGTTTTTGTCATTTAAACATATTTAGACAATAATATTACAAAATACAATATTGTGTGATAATTATGATTGTGGATATGTATAGAAATTTTAAATATAGAATGTAAAATATGTGTGAATTATGAATGTATGATAACATCATGTGACATTTTAAATATATTATTCATGAGTAAATGGTACAGTCCTATTTGTATTTAAACATATTTTAACAAAGTTTTGAGACTTTTAACATGTTATTATATTAATATATTATATTAAATTGTAATAAATCGTCATCTAAATTTTCCAATTTAAAATGTTACCAATTCCCAAAAAACCCATAGATTAGAAACATGGAAAATTAATTCAGGTAAATCTCAATCGTCCTATAACTTAAAAAAAAAAAAAAAAAAAAATACAATATTTTAATATTAATTATATTATATAAGAAACATAAAACTATTTACAATAGATGACAAAAAATTATACAACCTTATTTATGCCAGAAGCACTTTCCACTTAATTAATTTATGAATTTAATTACAAAAAAATGTACACACAATATGTGTATTTTTGAATTTCATTTTTGCAATAAAAGAAAAGTACAATTTAACATTAAGGGTTTTTTTTTTTTTTTTGTTATTTTTAGTATATTTTAAATTTTAACAATTACTTAATCATAATTAGTATATATGAACTATCTGTTAATTTAAAAATTGTCATAAATTGCATCCTACTTTTAATGTTATTTAAGTTTTTAAATTTATTATGAGATATAAACCAAATTTTTTTCCAAAACAGTAATTAATTTAAGGACTGAAGACAGTTCTTTTAAAGATAAGACAACACCAATAAAAAATACAACTGATATTGATATTTTTAATAGTTTTAATAGTTTAAACGACAAAAATACTTAATTTTGATTTATCTCCTACAACTCCTTTTAGAATTGGAAAACCAAAAATTTATGAGAAGTCTAAATCTAAGCAGGCGTATATTGAACTTGTTTTTCCTAACCCTTTGAAAGATACTACGGCTACGCTATTCATAAAAATATCTAATCTAATCGAAATGCCTAGTCCTAATAGGCCTATAAAAGGAAGCCTCCAAAGAAAAAAAATTAAAACAATTAATAAAATCACAAAAATATCAAATACATAATAAAATAACTTATATTTATAAATTAAAGAAAAAAGTAAACAATTTAAAAAATCTTAAAAATTTACTTAATTTAATGTACTATTAAAAATTTCCATTCAAAAACTCAAGAGCAATTGTTACAATGCAATTTAGAAACAAACATCATTCATGGACTGTTGAAGAAAATAAATTTAGCTCTTGCAATGTTTTATATGTCACTTGCATTATACAATTTTTTAAGATAACAAAAACTTAACCTACTAGCTCCATAGACATTCTGTGGTTAAATTGGCAATTTAAAATTTTTACCAGGTTTTAATAAAACATTTTTTTAAACACTTAGAACGAAAATTTGAACATAAAGAGTATAAAGATAAGTATTTGATAAATTATCCATAAAAGAATGTTTAGAATATTCTATTTCAACTTCATAAAAGGTTTTGAAGATTTGGGCCGATTTGGAAGTACTGTTGATACTGTAAATACTTGTTTAGTTTTTATGGCAAGTGGAATATATACATCCTGGAAAATTCTAGTTTTGTATTTCCTTGTACATTTTGCAGTTAAATATGGAATTCTAAAAATCCTAATTATCTATATTTTGCAAGAACTTTTTAATATTGGTCTCTTTCCTAAAATTCTTATTTGTAATGAAGGGACAAACAACCAAAGTGCCATAAAGTCATTAAATGTCACAGAGGAACGACCTTATTTTTATGTTGACTAAATTTAATTTGATAGGAAATACTTAAAAAAAAATTTTTAAATAATTTAATTTAAGGATATTATGTTAACAAACAATACAGATAAAAAAAAAAAAGTAGGGCTTGATTGAAAATAACTAATGCTCATATATGGCCTAACTCATTTCAAAAATGAATGTAAAATTAGCTGCTCAAATTTTTAGCCACTTGATGGCATCAACAATACAAACATGTATATAATACCTTAGAATTAAAAAGTACCATTGCCTCTGACACAGCGGATTTTATAGAATTTATAAATAAATTATTTGACTGCTTAAAGAGTAGAAATTTGTTCAATAGCAATCCATATGTTTATGCGTTAACCAATTCAGGTGTAGTTAAATCATTTCTATTGAATGCATCAAATTATTTTAGTGATCTTTTAAAGTTACTGTTTTAGTAGAATTTTTCAATGATTAATAAAAAAATAATGATTTTATTTTCAATTTTCCGACAAAAAGGAGGTTATAATAAAAATTCTATGTTGAGGAAAAACTGAACTATTTTTAAAAGTATATTTTCATTTATAACTTTAAAAGGTACTAACTGTAAAAGCAATCATATAATACTGCCATAATGCAAAATGTTTTTACAATATCTGACAAAAAAAAACCGTAAATGAAGTATCAGATACATCGTCTGACACAGAGTCCTCTTTAACTTCTCCCACAACACCAATAAATTATACGCCAAATATAGTAGAATTAAATAAATCTATAACTCTAGAAGATTGTTCTATAACATATTTTTCAGGATACTTGGCCCACAAATGTCTAAATAATACATTTAACTGCAAAAACTGAGAAAAAAAATGTTTTAATGAAAAAAAATTTCACTGGTAAAAACCAATTACTATTAATATAAAAATATTATTCTGACATTGATAAAAAATACAGGCCTTAGGGCAACTTCAGACCAATTGAATAATATTGTAGTCCACACATTGGACCTATTTGAAATTTAATCTTAAAAAGTTTAGCATAAAAAAAAAGATATAAATAACTGACTATTTTAAAAAATGACGAATTAATATCGAGCTGGATAAACGAAAACACTAATAAATAATACACTATTCATTATGTTTTATACTGGAAAAATGAATTAATTTGTAATATTTTTAGAAATTCAAAAACATTTTTCCACTACATCTCAACAATCAAAATTGACTAAACTGAAAATTTTGAATTACATTTAAAATGCTAGTTAAATTGTGTATTATTTAATTATTAAAATTAATGTATATAAATACATTACTTTCCATGTATATATATATCTCATACATATCTAAATATTTTGTCATAATAATAATAATATATTATTGAACTTTAATTTTTGAATTCGATTTATTTATTTTTAATTTTGATAACTATATTAACTATATAAATGTATTTATAGACATTTTGAAAAGTACACAATTCATTTTATTATTATTATTTAATACTATTAGATGTATTATTTTATTTAAATTGATTATTATGTTTCTGATACAAGATATTAAAATATAATATTATATCGATATTTCTCTATTGTTTAACAACAAAATAGTGGAAAATGTAATAATTAGGTATTGTATAAGTTACAATGTGCCAATGTAAGGTATATATTATTTTAAGTCCTTTTAATTTTGGTATGCAATTTGTAATATTATATATACCTACATATATAATACAAATACATTAAATTCTTCTTCTTCACTGGCATTTACAACTCTATTAGTCTTTGTCACCATCACACTACATCCCTCCATCTCTTTTAATCTTAACAATTTCTTTTCATTCTTGTACTCCCAGAGCTTTAAGATCCTCTTTTACTATATCTAGCCACTTCTTCCTCGGTCTGCATTGAGGTATTTTCCCTCCCGGTTTCCATTCCATAACTGCTCTAATGGTTTCATCTTTGCGTTTTCTCATGATATAAAAATTATAAATGAATAATGGAAAATGAACAAATATTATATTATTATATATTAAAATATATAAAATATAAATCAATAAATTTGAAAAAATGTATTTTTTTATGTAGTCTACCAGTATAAGTAATATAATATAGTAACTATATTAATGTTATATTATATAATAATTCAATAATAATCATAGTATTTCGTAGAATTATATATACTGCCGCCACGATCGTGATCCAGCATTGCATCGCCACTTGATATACAGCCGTAACTTTTGTATGCATAAGTACATGTCAAAGTATATTATGTACGATTATTTTTAAGTTATGTAAAGTGACATAAAAACATAAAGTGCCTTAGAAAATTGTGAGACTTGAGTTTGATGAATTTTAATCCTGAAAATGGATTTGAATTTATTAACATGTCTTCTGTGGTTTAACCAAGACAAATTAATTTTTATGGCTATGTTATTGATGAACAATAAAACCATTTTTTTTAGTTTTTTCATTTTTTACTATAAAATACATACCGTTAAAAAGTTTCCGGACAGGGATATACTGGATAAGTATAGTATGTTTTACTTCACTTTGGGACAAAGATATTAAAAATGTTTATAGGGTGACATCGCCTCTTGAGACCTAATATTCTCAAATTAACTAAAATTTTAGTAGCCAAATAATCTTAAATCACTGTTTATCTGTATAGTTCTAAAATCAATGGTAAAGAGAATGTATGTTGAAGGAAAGAGAAAAACAGAAAAATAGGTGGGGGATGTAAAAAATAATGATTTAAAGTAGGCGTGTTTAAGTGAAAAAGATGTGAGAGATTGAGTTGTGATCTGTGGGAGTCACGGGACTATAATGTATTCAATTTAAATTTATACCAGGCAGCAGACAAAAATTAATTAGATGCACGTTTTTATTTGTTTCTACCATGAAAGAACTCTATATATATACAATGGCGGTGTCAGAAACTGAGATGTGACAATAGTGTATGACAGCAACAGTAAATAATAGAGCAGCTACTCGCCAACAGCTAGTCTAATATCATTCTGCAATTCATATCACATACACGTCTTAGTATAAAATGAATAGAGTATATGAGGGTGGTCGACCCCAAATATTTGGAAGAGAAAAAGGTAAATAAGAATAATAATATTAAAAATATAAAATTTTACATAATATTTATAGGTGTTATGTGTTATGTAAAGTGAATTATTTTTGATAAGACCGAAATTTGCAAACAAAATTAAGAAATGATTTAATATCTGCTCAAAGAATAGATATAAATGACATTAACTTTAGGATGGGACTTCAAACTTTTATTTATGAAAATGATCTTCACATCAACAATATTATCTTCAATAACACATTTAAATGTTGTATTATATCTTTCTATATAAATGATTTTTATTCCAAAAATTAATAGTGTACTGCTTATTTTAAACATGTCTATTTTTGCGTCATGCATTATATTACTAAAATAAAATAAAATACATTACCGCACAACATTATATTGCATTTCCCCAATAAATTCTCAAAAACCATATCTGTATCCTTTGGTGTAACCAAAATTGATATAAATTCAAAAGTGGGGTCTATTCTAAACTTTTTGTATAAACTGCTGACTAAACATGTCAACGTCTAAAAACAAAATTAATAATTATTTATATTTTATTTTAAAACTTTATTATATTATAACATAAATTATAATCATATATAAACTTATTTTGATATAGATGTTTATACTTTTATTAAATGTACAAAAAAATTAATAAATAGACATTACTTTTAATGAGAATATAATGCGTAATTGATGTTGGCACTCAAATATTTCAATACATTTAATGAACAATAGTCTTATGTTATCTTGGAGTGAAATCAATTGTTTGGTAGTTAATTTTTCTATTTCTGTTTCAATATACGATACCTAAAACACAATACATGTAAATTATTGAAAACATATCACTTATGTAAATAAAAATTCATACTTTAGGTTTTAGTAAAAAAAAATCATCCCAAAAATGTTCATTATTTTTTGAGATATCTTCTCCCTGAAAAAAAAAATATAAAATATAAATGACACTTATATTATAACAATGATTTAATTTAATTTTTCAGTTATTAACCTGCTAAAGCACTCATGTTATAGTATAATAATAATTTACTTTGTCAATTAGTTTATCCCTGACAGTTAAACAAATTATGCCACACAAATAAAGCTGTACTAAATATATTTCTGTACCTACTATCTAGTAAATTAGATATAAAAAGAATAAAGTTATAAACATTTGATTAGATATTTATTTTATCATTCAAATTGTATGAACATACTAGGTAATTACTTTAAAAAATTATATTTCTTTAAAGTATTCATAAGTAGCTTTTATTGACTAATTAATATACTATGAATTAGTAGTGTATATAATAAACATTGTATTATACTTATACAATTATTAAAAATAATATAAGATAAATATATTTATATATACAAGGTACATTTTTTACTCTACTTGTGTAAATATAATTAAATATTTCACATGAGTACTTACCGGTTAAAAATTATACATTAATACTAAATACTTATGTTATAAATTAAATATATATATATATATATGTGTATAGTAGTACACTATACATATGGTACACTTACTTTAAAAAATGTTTCATAAATTTGTACAACTTTTTCTTTAAGCTGTGGTTTAGAACCAGATGTACTTCGTCTACGATATGCCATAACTCAAAACTAAAAAAAAAAAAACATAAGTAAATTCAATGCTCATAGACTAGTATAAATTTAAATAAATTGAAAATACCTATGGTACAATTATTTTAAACTTCTGCCGTTAAATCAATAGTCTACATAGTATAAAAATAATTGAAAGCATGTATAAACAACCTAATAATTCCTATAAAATATATATTACAACTTTATTAAGTGAATGGCTCAAACTGTGGATTGTTAAAAGATACAATATACACAGTGCTACTACAATTGCTGTTTTGGGGTCACATTGTGTGCAAAATTGTAATTGCATTCGTAGGACAGGTAGTAAAAAACCATAGTGTTTTAAATTCAAAACGCCAAAATATTCGATATAAGTTTCATCAGTCTGATTGCATTGTTTGATATTAATTTAAATTAATTAAGAAAAATGTATAAAAAACAAAGTCTAAATTAATATTTTACAATTAATCAAAATTATTATTAAAAATACGTAATATAGAATACACTTAAGTTACCTTTACACTCACACTCTTAACCGTGCAATTAAATAGCTCGAGTGGTTTCGTACGGAAAGAATTTACGTCTACAAATAATACACCTGGCATGAATGAATATGTTCAAAAGTGTGCTCCGTTTTCACCCATTATTGTATGCGGTTAAACATTTATTCATTTTAACTACATAACATTTAATCAAGCGCTCCTACGTACCAATTTTTTTTTTTTTAATTATTTACAATATTATAACTTAATAGTATATAATTATAATTTAATAATAATAAAAATTATTGAAATGGCTAATATTCATTATTAGGCATAATAGTGTTTAATAAAATTTAAATAGCTCAAATGTGATAAATATTTATTATACATAATTTATAAAAAAAAGTAGGTGCCTACCTACATATAATTAAATAAAAATAATTAAATAAATACCTAACAATAATAATATAAACTATAAATATAACACGCAATCGCACGTTCAAAACTGTCCAAGTACACTTTAGACCAACATTTTTGAGCAAACGACGGAAAGAATTTTATCTTAATTCTGATACTAGTTATTATGTGCGTTCAAGCCCATGTGCAAATCAGTACATTCCCGGAATGAGGGAAATATTTTGAGTATAAAGGCTGTTATAGAACATACAAGACTTTATTACAACTTTAAATGTGTCTATAATCAATATAGAATACCATAATTCATTATTAAAGTTTAAAAACTAAATCAATTTAAAAAATGGATATTAGACAGTACATCACAATTGTTCAATACGATAGGGTGTACCTAATGATGGCTCATATGGATACAGCCGATATAGAAATTGGATTACATTAAAATTTTATTGTTTTTAACTTTATAGCTATTTAATTGAATGAGTAAATGCAAATAATTTAAAGGTCATTCTACGTTTTTACTAAGGTAGATTATAATTTACTGTAGTTCTTACCATGTGGTCTTAATTAAATTAAATTTGAGTAGGTACTTTTTTGAAAATTCAATATGTATCAAAAGTAAGAAAAATGTTTTTATTTTTATTTTTAATTACTTTAATTAGACTTAATAGCCTAAGAGCCAATAAAGATTCTAAGTTTTTGTAGCTGTATTTTTAATTGTAATATTTATTTACAATTTTTACATAATTTTTACCTAATTAAAACAGAACATAAGTACACATAGTTAAGAAAAACTATAATCCAATAGTTCAAACATTTTTAAATACATTTTAGATAATTTAAAAATAGATCCCAGTCAATACAACTTTTGTTTACAAAACCATTTTACAAGAAATAAGTGTATTTAGAATTTAGTCATAGTTAAACAACCAAATTTTTAAATAATATGTGATAAAGTGATAAAATTATCCAAGTTATAAAATCTTTCTTATTTTTTAAATAGGTATATAAAAATTGATTAATAATTAATACACAAAAAAGAACAATAATAAAAAAATGATACCTAGTGGTATTAAGATATTTTGTGAGTTGTTTTGCTTTTGATCGATAATTTTTGATGTATTTTAGTTTAAAAATACAAGTTTGATTATAAAATGATTATATTTTATTAACATTAAATCTGTTTTTACTGAAAAAAAAAAATATTTAAATTAATTTATAAACTTTACTTTATTATGTATAAAATATATTTTCAATATTTATGGAGTGGGTCATTGAGAGTTCACCGAGTCTGGGAGGTTACCCTAGATATGAGGCCTACAATTTGTACACACAGTTGTTGTGGCACTGAATAGGTATACTATTTAATATTACAATACTTCAAATGAAAAATATATATTTATAAAATTATAGAATAAACTATGCTTAGTTAGCAATATATAAGATAATAATGTAAATAGTTGTGTTTCCACATAAAAATATTATGACAAAAAATAAGGTACCTATCTGCAATTATTGAGAATTATTTATTTATTTATTATATTATATTATGATTAATAGAATGAAAAAACTCAATTCCACAAAAATATGAGAATAATAATAACCAGTCGTTATTGTGTACTGAAGATGATAACGTAATAATCGGAATACGTATTTACTTAATAAAAGTACCTAAATCATATTTTTGTGGAATTGAGTTTTTTCATTATATTATTAGAAAATCTACAAGTACTCAAATTATGATTAATCGACAACAAATTTAATAACAAATACAAATTGGTATTTCAGAAAACACAATTTGTCTTTAATTTTCTTGACTTTTTTCTCATTATCAAAATATATACATACACGACAGAACAGCATCACCATTGCTTTAACTTATTTCCTTTTAATAATCGAAACAAGTCTTGATACTAAAATAATTTTTCCTTAGGTGGAATTTAAAATATGTGGTTCAACCATTGTATTTAATCAAGTACCTATTTAAAAAATCTAATTCAAAACAGGAAAAGTTAAAACATACATAGGTACATAGTAAGACGTAATAAGGTAACACAATGACAATATTTTTGATTAGGTTATAAAGTTTGTTTTATAGGTAGGTAGATATTACTGGGGTAAACATTTTTATAAATTATACTAAATTTTAAATGGACGTTTTTAAAAGTAAATTATTTGTAGTATAGACATCAGACATCAAGCATTTCGACAGTACAAAGTGACCAATTACATTATTACGATTTAGTATAGTTACTTTAAAATAGAACGCGATTGTCCAGCTACGCAATAGGTACACAATTTGTTAACAATCAGACGCCGCGCCGTTTGAAAGAAATAAACGAATTGTAGTACTGAGGCATCTCATAAGTACCTATGTGAATATGAATGTTTGGGATCAAGAGTTAAATATTATTGAAGTTAATTTTATGTTTTTATGACGACTTGACGGCAGGTATATCGTTCGATCGCAAGCGACCGTTCTGAAACATATAATTTTAATAACACAACACTGAAATATAATAGAATATTCCCAAACGTAGGTAATAATATTTACATTTATTTTTTAATATTTGATTGTAAAATAATAATTATTTTATCACCTACGATTACGAGTATGAACGTATATGTTCCGCTATGGCAAATTGTTGATAAGAGATCCCAGGGGTACCCAAATTCAACGCAATATGTGCGCCGTGTAATCGCAGGCCATACCTGTATACACGCATGTAAGAGTGTCCACGATGTAAAAGGCGTAATAATAACACAGCCATAACTAAATAATAATATTATGTCTGTATTAGCATTGATTATTATTATTATTATATATAGTAAGATTTTATATATAATCGATGGTATTAGGTGTATGGCAATAAACGGTAAGTAGAAACGCGACTCAAAATGAATATCGTCCATAGTTTTTGAACCGGGAATCGACGCGAAAACGACGGCAGACTTGGTAATAAACGGGAATGACGTCGTGTACTATACCGCTGCTATGCTGTAGTTCCGCCACGAGGCTTATTTAAAAAGAAAAAAACCGGAAAACCTACGCAAATGGTTTCCTCTGGTGTAATCCGAGTACACCCAGTGGTTAAAGTGGAATATATTTGCAGGGGGGACTATAGCTAATGCAAAAAAAATTCGTCCCCTGAACCAGTACCTTAATATTTTTAAAATATTCATATAAATTTAACATTTAATCCACGTTATTTTTGACCTAATTTGTAAAAATTTATCACGGACGTATTATGTATAATGTACATACTCTGTGGTTATAACTTTAAAATACGCATCTATAATATATAGATCTTGCATACAATTTATAACCAAATACCATTTTTTAAACTTTTTTTATTTAATTTTTGAATATTATGTATAAAAAAACAAATTCAGTCTCAACTTTTAATTAAACATTTAGAAATATAAAGGGGGCTATATACTAAAGGGGACGCCAAACTTAAGCTAAGCAAAGAAGGGGGACGCCGTCTTCCTCCGTCCCCCCTCACTTTAACCACTGAGTACACCACCAGATAACTTTTAGACGGTAATTACATTCGTGTGTATACACACTACATAATTCATTGTAATATAATATTTTTTCGAGGTCGTAGAGTATTACTATGTATTATAATACATCTACTTCTTCTTCTCCCCGGCCTGCCCTTACAACAATTTCGGGTCGGCCACCCTATAGTCATACACTTCATATCGCTCGCCATCACAAACATCCACCTCTATTTCGGCCTTCCAAACTCCCTCTAAACATCAACATACATTTCCTTTACTAACCTTAGTGTCTCGTGTCTCTTCAATATGTGCCCGATCAATTCTTCCTCGTTTTGTCAACTATCAAAACTACTCCTGCTATATACTCAATCCTTACTTTGACATCTCCAGTCACTCCAGTTATCCAACTTGATGGTCTTATCTCTGCTATACTTTGTAGTAGGTACGGCTAAACTATATAAATATAATATATACCATATATATGTGTATTGTAAATAGATATATATATATATATATATATGTAGGTACCTATATGAATGTGTATACAGCATGCTGACGTAATATATACTAATAAACCTAGAAATGTCATCACACCCATAAAAATTATAAATTGTCTATGTTACATTTTTTCTAGTTATTATTGATAATAAAAATAATATGGTATTCCGTTCAGTCTCGCCCGCGAGGAGGTACTCGCAAGAGACCTCCGAAAAGGCGAGATATAATATTTATGTTTTATATTGACATACGTTTACTATTGTACCTATTAAGATTTGTTTTATTAATTTGTATTGCCGTATAGGTACCTACGTCAAAACCTACATTGACGTATACCTACGACAAAGTTGGCGCACAACGGGACTCGATACCTCACGACCCGAGATTATTTTTGCGAGATTAAGATTTTTTTTGCGGTTCAGTATACTTGCCAAGGATTCGATAACCATGACCGACATCTAGACGGAACAAGGATTTCACTTGAAGACTTCGGATTTTTTTTTTAATTGTACGACCGAGTACAAGTTTTGCCAAGGTATGGTGTATTATTTTTTCTCCTTGAGTAAAAAATTTTTTTTTGGTTTTCACCGAACTTGTTTCTGTGTGTAGAAGCTTTTACCTATCTCAATTTTCCCTCCTGAGTTTAGGGAATTATTTGATTTTACGTGTGGAAATGCGTTTTATTTTTAGTTTTTTTTTGTATGTTTTCTATGAAGAAAAAAGACCTATGTAGTAATCCCAGATACCTGTTATTACTTATATTATTTTACTTACATGGACAACGATACGTAATACTCTCGTCGGGTGTTTTTCTTTAAATTCTTATTTTAAATATTTGAATATTTTTATGTGTT
>JAIPRL010005660.1:0-31003 GCA_025469235.1 Pemphigus obesinymphae
TATAGTTTAAGTATTCCTCTTTTAAAATATTTAACACCTTTTCTTTTAAATGAATAATCGAGGAAGTTGTAAATATAGACCGAAATGAAGTTTATCGGTGTCGCATTGATTTCGCCATCCTTTTAGGATTTAGCCCTTCACGGATAATGAAGATTATTTATTACCTATATGATTTAATAAGATCAACTATTCAACATTTTATATCATGTTTTTTATCTAAAACTTATTATACGATAAGAACAAAAAACATTCGTTTTTGTAATTTCACGATTTTTCCAAAAAAATTTAAAATTTTAACAAATGTTAAATAAAAATTAAAACAGACACTGCGTTCCCTGCGTTCTCTGATAAATAAATTAAGGGGTATGCTGTTAAACATGGAAATATAAAGAGTAGCTCCGTCCCCCTGCGTCCCTCCCCAAATCCACCACTGGTTTTAGATGGAAGAACATGTTCTAGTGCTGCTCCATCGTAAATGATTCCATTTAAGGAAAGCGACGATTGGGTACTGATATTTTCATATAAAAGAACTTGTCCAAATCCAAGTGTCTCTATTTTGACTTACAATGACAATCCTAGAGAAAAACTCAACATCATTTTTTAAGTTATAAATTATTGGAGAGTATAACTTTTTTCGAGCATAGCCATAGAACTTAGTCCTAGTTTGTTTCAGAGAAGCAAATACACTCACTGTGGCCTCATTACTCAAACGATTTTTCACATAGTCGTTATATAGTTTTAAAGCTTTTTCTTCAGCATCAACTAATGCCTTTACCTGCTATTGATCCATTATACCTTTTGTGTTTCAAACCACAAGATCACACGAGTTTTTCTCAAAACAGTTACCAACCTCAACAATTGTGTACTTCCAAATACAGACAGTTCCATATACTATTCTTATAACGAACAATGATGCTTTTCGGAATACTTTTACTGTGGTTGAAAACTATTAATTGGTTGATAATCAAAGCAGATTGAGTTGCTCAAGTCATGCTCTCTGCTGAAGTGTAACCATAGAGTAAATTACACACTGGAGCTATAAGTTCTGGAGGAATGTTTGTAGTTTGTTGATCATCATCATTTAGGTGACCATCGAAAGTAACTTTTTTCTGGGTTATTACCTTTCTAATTTGCCTAATAAATCTTTCACATGCAACAGTAGCATCATAAAGATTTTCAGAATGAAAATTTTACAAAATATTAGCACCAACTCGGTGCAATAAGTAATCTATACCTAAAAATGTAGATTTGAATTGTGGAAAATGATTGAGAATTCTTTCAGGAAGACAAGTATCACTTTGATATATTTATGTGATTATTGATAACATGACTACAATTATTACGTTTCACTTACAGGCTAACCAATTTTATGACATTAAGTTTCCTGTTATACTAATATGTAAAATAATATACCAATAAATGTTCAGTACAAAAATAATAACTTGGTGGTAAGCTACCTGTCACTTATAAAGGATGCCAACAATTATCAAATCACGAAATAAAATGATTAAATATGAAAAAATATAGGTTTTTTTTGAAAATTGTGCAGAACATTAAAATTTTATGTTAAATATATTAAAATAGAAATATATACCATTTATAAAATTTTTCAAAAAAAAAAAATGAAATCGGATCATAGGAAGCTGAATTACAAACAAACCTGTTTGAACGGTTTGTTTACAGTTACAAACCAATACGGTGATTAATGGCGGCCATCATTAATGGCCATCAATTTTCTGTTTTACAAGAATTTTCAAGTGGCTCTCTATCTGAAAAGTTATCTTATGGCATTAACTTTGACCACAGAAAGTGGCATATTCCAATAAAAAAATGCAGCTTTTTGGCTATCTTAGCTTTGTATCCAACATACTAATTTTCAATATTGGTATAAGAAAATTACTCTATCGTGAAACAAAAATTGCCTTATATTATATGTACGATTTACATAATAAATAACTCATATGTTATACTTGAAATTAGTCTTTCTCAATTTGTCGGCAAACAAGAAAACAGGTTGAAAATGTATTTAAAAATGTCACAATTCACCAACAACGAATATATAAGTATAATACTGTATATCATACCATTACACACATTTTATACCTATTATAACATTAATATAAAATGAACACTTAAGTATCCAGTACAGATTGTTTTAATTATAATTAGATTTATTTTTTTTGATCATAATTTCTTATAATATATATATTCTTACGTAGTTATTTTTTTTCCTAATTTTATTGGAAAGAATACTGGTGAATGATGTTTTGAATTTAAATGTTTTAAGTCTATATGATTTATAGGCATTTTTAATAAATATTAAGTTATTAAATAACGGTTTATAGAATATTATACAAAAAGTTAAATTAAACAAGAATAATAGATGAACTGGAAATTGGGAAGGCATGCTTCGGAATACTGATCGGAAATTTCTCACGTATATACAAAATTGAATTCGAAGTTTATACATATTGTTACAATATATAACCTACTGTAAATGATACATCTAGTATTCTAATATATCTAATTTATTCTACATTGCATAATATAGTACATAATATTATATATACAGCATATTATACCAATAACTTACGAGGAATATAAGATTTTAACAAAGTTCATTAAAAAGACTTTAATAAAGTTGTTAAAATAATATAAGTACAATAAAAACTTAAGTTTTTGGTGTATTTAAGTACAATTAAATTTTATTTGAAATTGGTGAACCGTGAATTTCATCGTTTTTTTTTGCAATTTATCTATTTCTGTTTTGATAACCAAAAATATTCTCTCAGAAGTGGGTCAATTGTTTTCAGTTTATAGATAGGGTTCTGTTCGACTTTTTAAACAATCTCTATTTTTCTACCTGAAAAAAATAATTTACTCTTTAAAAAAGCACATTGAGGCAAAGCTTAGACAACCTTCCGTTCATTCAAAATCGAAAATTAAAATGATTTTTGTTTTATAATATACGTATAATTTATAAAATAATATAGGTATATAATATATGTATGTATACATATATGCATGTATATGATATATATATGATGTACATATATACATTGTATACGTATATTATAATTTATAAAATACATCGGACTAATAGCATTTTATAGTTTGTGTACCTATGAAAAAAATAATTAAATACGTGATATAATGGTACAAAAAGCTAACAAAACTATTCTAAAGATGCATAGCACATATTTAATCTTTATTTATCTAAATTGTCATTAAATAGAAAACAAAAATGATCATCCACCAAACTGAGATTTTTATACAAATAAACCTTTGAACTAGGTACCAAAATTAGACACAATATAAACACTCTCAATTAAAATAAAATGTAAATACAGTATTAATATAAATTATAAATATTATTTTCGTTATACGTTACACAAAGGGCCATATTTAGAATAAATAATTGCTTGACGTTTTCCTCAACATAAAAACCATCTATGACTTTTTAATTTTTGTTCATTAACTTTTGTAATAACTAATTACGAGTCAAAATATTTCTATGGCCATAAAAAGTATTTTTCATAAAGAGATATATTATTATTCTCAAAACTCAAGCTTTTATTAAATATTATATATTTAATATTAATACTGAAAGAAATAATGATATGAAATGTTATAAATATTTATTTTTTATAAATATTTTCAGGATTTTTCAGTAGTCCTACTTTATGAGTAAGAAAATCATTGAGTAACTCTAAAAATGACCTCTTTAAAGTACCAATTAAAATTTTCTAACAGATAGCTCTACTTGAAATGTCTTACTCGATAATTTCTACCCGACAAAGTGTATGCATACATAAAAATAAAAATTTTAAATACATCATTGAAAACCAATACATATTCTTTGCCATGCTATGAAACCTAAAACTAAATTTAACCAACATATACCTAAATTGATAGGTTTACATTAAATTATTCCAAGTATCGATCTCCTTAAATATAATACTGTATATTTGTATGTACCCAAAATTAAAATATTTAATACAACAATAATTTAAATATTATATTGAATTGCCATGTAGACATATGAAATATTATTAAAGTATAATAAACGTTAAATAAAAAAATATAAGTTTTGAAGGTACACTATTATGTTGATTTTAATCTAAAATGCTAATAAAATTAAAATATTTTTGACAAAAACTACAAGTTTTAGATAATAGTTTCAAAGAAATATTTTAATAAAATAAATTAGGTATACCTAATTATTTAGATTTAGATTTTATCTATATATCTATATTCTATAATTATATTTTAAATTTTCAAATTAAAAAATGTTACTATCTAGTTAATCTTGACATTCGCAATATGTGATAAACATCTTTAATTTAGTTTTATTTGACTCTACGCATTTGTTTTTTATTATTATGTTCAAGTATAGGTAGAATTTTTACAAGGTATCAGAAATAGGGATTAAAAAAACTATTCTTATGTTATCTCTATACTCTATACTACTTACCATAACAATACCGTTCTTTATATTTCTCATTTTGTGAATATAGTTAATAATTAAAAGCTCTTTAATATAAAATACGAATAATAGAGAGAATCAAAAGTCGAGCATTTTACATATTCATTTCATTTATATTAAACCAATTCATTTTTATTTTTTATTTTTCAAGAAAACTGTGAATATATAATACACACAATTTAAAATTTTCTATTTACTTTAAATAATTAATTTAACTTTGTTAAAAATGTCTGAATAAAATGTTAAATAATATCCTCTGAATTAATTTTATTAATATATTCTACACCTCAAAACGAACAATAAAGCATTAAAATGAGAAATACTTAAATGTAATTTATATTATGTGAAACCGTCTGATAAATTGACAATAAAATATTGCAGTGACATCCGTAAAAAAACACTATTTTTTTTGTATGTTAATTTTATTTTTATGTTTATTTCACTTTTTTTTCTCTAAGATCAATTATTATACTACTTTATAATTTTATTAATTTAATACTACTTTTGTCAGGACAAAAAGCTGTTAATTATAAAAAAAAAATTTAATTTTAGTACCCCATTATTATACCACAGTTATTATATAAGTCATAAATAACTACTTTAAAAAAACTTTTGGCTTTATAACATGAAATACGAATAACAAGACTAGTAAATATAATTAGAATACTTATATTGCTTAGAAATAAAATAAATTACAAAATATTTCAACGTTTGTATAACTAATTATATGTAAAATATATTATTGTAAACTTAAATGTTACATTTTGTAATAAATTAATATAATTCATAAAACTATGATATAGAATCATTGTTCTTGGTATTTTCATTTCCAAATCTTAAAGAATAAATCTGCAATTTATTACTGATTTATTATATTGTAAATTGTAAATTTCCGTACATTTTTGGTAATATTTATAAATATTGAAAATTTAATTGCATAAGTTGTAATATCAATTTATATAACAAAATAAATAATTTTTTTTTTTTTTATATTATTTTAAACAATGTGGAAAAGTTAAGTCAAAATATTTGTTTTGAAAAAATGATAATATCATGTATACATAATATATATAATATCACATATGTGAATGGTTATGCAAAAACTATGCTACCTGTTGTCTTGACTCCTTCCGGGAAGGTATAATACAACGAGCGAAATTTAAATGAAGGCGGTCACTAGTTCATAATGAACGTAGTTACCCAAAAAAACCATATTTACATAATTCAACATTTTTCAAACCCCATCATACATAATTAAAATTATACACAGTGATTTTACAATTTTTTTCATAATTATTGCAGTATATTTTTTTATGATATCCTTTTTATAAAAAAGGTTTTGGATACAATAGTGTATATGTGTAATATGTATATATACTGTTCATTGTCCAGACTCACAATATTATATAATACAATTAAAATGTATACCATGTAAATATTATTTCAATAGTAGGTATATGACTATAGTATATATGATATTTAGTCTATTTTTAACATTTATTACTTTTGACTAGAGATGTAACAATGACATTTTTTTTTCACTGACATTTACTAAAAATTATCAATTGTCATTAAAAATATGAACATTTTGATTTTTAAATATTTTTTTAAAAATATTTAGTTATAATGTGTGAGGTTAGGTATATTTTACTCTTTTTGATCAATGATCGTTTATTTATTCTTTTAATAATTATTTTAACGTTATTTAAACTTAATTATATAGTATCATGGGTGTCCATAGAACAAATTTCAGGGGGGTACAAATTTATAAATTATAATATTTTGAATTTAGAACAATAGTTTAGGCTTAAAAATTAATTTAAAAATTGCATCCGTTGTCAAAAACAGGAATTGCTATTTTAATTTTTAATCCTTTCGGTGGATGTGTGTGTAATAACTTGAGTTTTTTTAAAATAGCAACTTTTATTTTTAACACATTCAAATAGATAATTATTTTTTAAATTAATTTTGATGTATTAACCATATTCATAAATTCAAAATTTCAAAATTCATTCGAGTTAGAGTAGTTTTAAATTTTAAAAATCCATAAACGGTAACTCAGTCAATTTTGAGTTTAAAACTATGGTTGATACATCAAAATTAGTTTAACTATTAATTATATTTTATTATTTTCTTATTATTAAACTAATAGAATTTAAATTTACTTATTCGAATAATTCAGTGTCAAAAATATCTTTTGAAACAAAAACAAAAGTTATTATACACACGCCAATCGAAAGGGTTAATAATTTAAATATTAATTCATTTTTAATACCGGATTCAGTTAGATATATTTTTTACATTCATTTTGATGCCTAAATAATATCCTAAAAACAAAATTGACAGAGTTATAGTCACTTCAAAAATTTGGGCATTATTTTTCCAATAACCGGTTTGAGCAATATTTTATTATAAGATAACTCTTTAAGGTGTTATTTCCTTCCTCTGAACCTATGGATACAGACCAAATTCTAAATTTACAGATTTGGTTCTTCCGAAGATTATATATTCGAAAATAATTAAAAATTTTAATTGTGCTTAAAAATTTTTTTAAATATATTATTTAGATATATAAGAAGGTTATGATTTTATTTCCATTGGTTAGGTTATGATTGGATATTTAATGCTGGAAAAATATGATTTTTAATATAATTTTGTTGTTTTTGCATTTTAATTATTTTGGAAAACATAAACATAGATTTGAATTATTTCATTTTGAATTATATGTGATATATATTTAGATTTGAAAATTTCCCAGATATAGCATAATTACTTAATTAAAGAGAAAGAAAATATAAATATATTTGGGTACCTATATACCTATATAGGTATATATATATTTACATTTATTTTATTTTTTTAAATTTTTTCTTATATAATATGACTAAAACAATGTATTAAAATTATATTAGTAATATTTTATAAGTACGAGCAAAATGGTTACATAATAAATTCTAAATTGAAACAACTATAGCTCAATGCATTTTAAACTTAAAGATTTTTTCAAATATCAAAATTGATAAAAAAAAATTCAATAATAGAGAAAAACTTATACTTGATATTTTGAGTAACTATTTCCATCTGAAAGAAAAAGGTTGTATTACGCATGAATAATTCAGAAAGAACTAAACTTTTAAGAGCTACAAAAATATGATATTATATCCTATATTACATAGAACAAATACATTTTATATGTAAGGATTGTTTTTAGTAATTTAAAATGCATTGTATGGTTAATTAGTCAAATAACTAAAACAGTCAATATAAGTAGTGTTCAATTTTGTAATATTCCAGCAGTTATAATGACGTCAACATTTCCTTAAACTTAGTATTATATTAATTTTTACTATTAGCTACGTTATTTATTTATTGACAGAATCAATTATTTCCAATCGCAGTATGCATATAAGTAGGTAAATATTTCAAGAGTGAAAGAGTTATATAATATACAAGTATTATATTGAAGAACAGAGATATAAACAAAAAATATACTATTTAGAGTACAATTAAATAGTTATAAAATAATATTAATATAAGTACTTGTATACTAATTACTTTGGTATCTACCTAATATAACATATTACTTATAGAATCTTATGAGAATTTCAATAAATTTGTTTACAGAACTCAAAATTAAACAAAATGGATGGAATTGATTACAACATAGGATGCAGTGAATCTCAGGAAGATAATATAACCATAAATACTAACAATCCAATTCCAATAAATAATTGCAATACTTATAATAATCACACAGATTTGTATTCAGAACGTGAGTATAAAAAAATATTTATATATTTTAACATTGACATAATTAATATTATATAGGTCCTATTATTTACAATATTAAAACAATAGTAAATATATTAACTATTATAATACAATTTCCGAGTTAGCAATTATATTTAATAACATTTTATTTTACTTAAATATAAATATAATTTTTTTTCAAAATACAAATATTCTTAACTAGTAGGTAATAACTAATAACATTTATGCAATAAAAATTTTCAACTACTTAATTACAGTTTTATTATTATATTTAATAAAAGTTTTATTTCAAATTTTTAAATTTTAAATTGCACCCATCTGCTTCACTCATTATATAAAGTAGAAGAAGTGCATTGATAAGTTATTGTAAGCCACCACATTATGAAATTTATATAAGTACTCAATTTTGAACTAAAATGATATATACAAGAGCTATCAAGTGGCTAATGTTGTCACCAGTTCCATAAAAATTTTATAAATGGATATCAACTTTATACTTTATACTTTTCCATCGAGAAAATACACAAAAAAAAGTCATAATTTAACTATATGGCCACTAAAATGGACTCATCCGAAGCGACTTCGTAAAATTATATTTCTTAATTATACAATTTGGTTTATGTAATGAATCAAAACTGCTATTCATAAAAGGATTAAATCAACACTAGTAACATATTATTTTTCCCAAGTTAAAAATTCTCTTGGTTATTTCAACTGTGAAATCGGTGAGTACTGAGTAACCGGTAGGTATATTTTAACACCTAGGATAGTTAGGTGAATAGGTACGTTGAAGTATACTTAGTATAGTAAGACAATTACTTCAAGTAAGATAATTAACTAGTAAAATTAACAAGTAAAATATTTAAGTTGCTTTTAATAAATTATTTGTTAGAGTTTTAAGTAAAGTAAAGTAAAGTTTTAATCATGATAAAAAAAAAAAAAGAAAAAAAATATAAAATAATTGTTCAATTTGATAAATTTATTAAAATATTTCGATAAAATGGTTATACATATTTATTTTATTTATTATAATATGTTATTTACATAGAAATAAATTACAAATCTCTACTCTCTAGTAATGTAGATGTTTTTAAACTTAATATATTATATTATAACGCTAAGTATACATTACATATATCTGGGTTTAATTTTTCATAAATTATTTTTCATAGTTAGAAAACAATAAATTAGACTGCTATATTTTATATTGGAAATATTTATGTGTCTTTGAAATTAACAATAAAATGTACATAAATATCATCTTACGTTTACTATTTTTTATATAATATATTACTATTATATACACGACTATATCATGAACATCGTTTATTTTATGTTTGGTTAAATGTGATTATTTTTAAAAGTATATTATGTAATTATTACACGTGTATATCTATGAATATACAAAATATTTTTTCTGGGTTCTAAAACTAGAATACTAATGTGTTAAGTATTATTTTAAACTAAAAATGTTCTTGGAGTAAAAGCTTTACCAACTGTTAGCTCAGCGCAGTCTGGGTATGTATTTTCATAAAAAGGAAAGTGTTCACTCACACATTTATAAATTACTGTTTATGAACATTTTATATTTGCATTCAAAACACCTTTTTCGAAAAATCGTTTTGAACTACGGATTTCATAATAATATAAATATAATTTTCTTAATCTTCCAGTTCAGTTAACACTTAATGAGAGAAAAATTTTTGTGAGTTCATTAAATATACTTTAATCAAATCACGGATATAATAATATTAATTAGTAGTCTACATATATATACATACATATATATGTATATAGGTAGACTGTAGAGGGTCACTTTCCAAATTTTGAATTATTTTTGAGTTTTTTTTTAGACCCTTCATTTCCATAAAGTTTCATGTTATATGTACGTTTATCATTAATATACCAGTGAATAAATGCACGAAGTACTTTGAGATAATATATAAACCTATCCTCATTCGAATTGAACGTTTATCGATATTTGTTTATCAGTCTAACGCCTATGCATTGACACAATTAAGTCAAAGTCACCCTCATACTGATATCTCTCATTCAAAAAAAATATTTATTTATATATATATATATATATATATAAACTATAATAATTTGTGTTGGAATTCAAATTGGTTGTTCTTTTTAGAAATTCCGAAATTATTCCTACAGAGGAAAATATAATGTTAATTTTAACATTAACATTCAGGCCCGAAAATATGTGGAGTCGAATAAGCATGAACGTCTATATAATAATAATTTAGTAGATTTCTTTTAATATTAGGGCGTATCCTTCAATAATACTATCATTTTCCAAATAACAAAAAAATTATACCTAGTATATAAAGGATAAACACGTCATATAATGCTATAAATATATGTTATGTACAGTGGCGTACCAAGGACGATTTTATTGGGACTTCAAAGTTGCAGGTTAAAGTTTGGCTCAACTCTTAACAATGATCCGGGACAACTAGTTGCCATTTTTCGCTGATACCATATAATCATTAGACTGTTAAAAAATATATATTATATATAAATATTAGATACCAAATACAAATAATAATACTGATTATGAAAAAAATAACCATTACCATTAATTATATAAAAAATGAATATCATTATCACAATTATTTACAAATTAATTGGCAAATATATACAGTCGTTAAGTTTTTCTTAAATACCACCACATCCCCCTCGCTAGGTTCGCCTCTATACATATAACAATGAGTCTTATTTTCAAAAAAATTTATTTTTATATTTTATAAATTTAAATTATCTCATAAAAGATCAAATAGTAAAATTTTAATTAGAAATATGTATTTTTCACTTTTAGGTTTATAAAACTGTTATTAATTATATATTTTTTTCTTATCTATATAACGCTAATTATTTTTTGCCGTTTCATTACGAATCTATTACAAAAAAAATATATGTTTAGAATTTAATAATATCTATCAGGGTTAAAATATTTCTTCAGTTTTTTTTATTCATATTAAGAATACACATTAAAATATACTTCTTAGTCGGTATCATAATTCTATTTTTATATACTACTGTAAAATGAAAATTTATTAAAATGTATGTAATATACAAAGACGTCAATAAGATTCATTTCATAAAAGATATAATAGAGCCAGATTAGCATACCCATCTATATATAGATTCTCTCTCTAAAAGGATTATAAGTATATATATATATATATTATAATATATATTATATATGTATAAGAAGCCAGGATAGAACATTATACAACCACGATATTATTAATATTGTAAATAGTTAAAACTACAAGTCTGTTAATAATATAATGTAACGAATAAAATAATGTAGTTAATTTATTATTACATTATTATGCAAATATAATAGAGTTTAGATTAATATTACTGAATCTTTGAATTGATGGTTTCATCCAGTGATAAGAATGGGGCAGAGAGGAAAGCAGAGGAGCAGATATATACTTCTCAGATATAATTCTGAGTTATAAGTTATACTTTTGCTCCCGACGGTTAAAATAAATAATTATCATAAATATAAACATGCATAATTAATTTTTAACATAAAATAATAAATAATAATAAACTTAGAAGTCACATTTTTGTTATCTATCATTCTGCTATATTTTAATTCTTCCTTTTTCTTGTATGTCTATCATGCTGTATTCATATTTTCTACTTACTTAGCACTCTGTAAAGGTTTTAAGGGGATGTAATATCTGAATCAATTGTTTTTGTCTGACACACGTACAACATAATAGAATAAAGTTTTGTATTTCCAATTTCGTGAACAATTATTTGATTTCAAGATATGATAACGTATTATCATAATTAATAAAGAGTCATTTTTTATTATTAATTAATTAATGATTTATTTTATTTTTATGTAATAAATGAATTGATATTTATTAATAACAATACGATTTTATAAATATTCCATAAACATATCCTAAAATCTTAAGAAATATTTGTAGAGTGTATCTAAGTTACGTTGACCTTTTTTCGCTCCTAAACACCCTCCAAAAAGTTAAAAATAAGCAAAAAAATTTTTTTGTATATTATTTATTAATTTCTTGGTTGTGTATACTGATTGTTCTTCATTGCCTACAAATGTAATGTTACAATGCCAACTTGAATAGGGATGGTTGTAAAATCCTCAAAATCGTCCTGTAAATGTTTTCCGATATTAATTTACACCGGGGCCTCCAAAGCTGTAGTTGCCGCACATATTAAATATAAATACTTTAGTTCAACAATGTTTAAAACATAATCATTGTTTGGTATTCATATAGCTTCTAATATTCATTAAATTATAAATTATATAAATAATAAAATATTTACAAATTCTGTATTTTATTACATCAAAATTAAAATCTTCAAAATTTCAACTTAAAACTCAAACTTTAACTTAATTTTATTTTTATATTAAATTCAAGTTATTCGTCCTGGAGTAGGTACATAAGATTAATGGATTTATCTTTCCTTTACAGTCTATTGTTTAAGAAACACTCCCTTTCAGTTTTTGACATTCTCTAGGAAAGTAATAATTTATGGAATGTATGACTTTTGATTCTAGCCTAATTATTATGAAAGTTGCCCAACAATGTTAAAAAATTGAGGTATATGACATGACACTTAAAAAACCTAGAGACATTTTTGTACTGATTTCTAATGTAAAATAAAGTCCAATGGGTATTGTCCAAATATAACCAATAAAATACCGACAAATTTGTGGAATGGATTAAATTGTTTACTACTATAGTTAAATCGCTAAGTTCAAGAGGGTCGGTAAACAATATAGTTTCACATAGTTTTTGACACTCTTGGGATGAAAACGTGCAGTATCTTCTTTGCTATTCCTTATAGATTTCCTTGTATATTTAATAAATGATAATATTTGAACACATATTTTAATAAGTACTTTGGGATAAAATAATAATACATATAATATAATCTGAAGAAAAATATTCATAAGCGATTACATATCTACAATAAATATATTACTATTCATATTATTTATAATTTAATGATTTAGGAATAATTGTTTTATGATCATTTTGACTCACAATTAGCGTTATACAGCAATTATAAATATTTACAGTAAATTGATTATTCTCTTTCCTAGAGATTTCATAATTTTTATAATCACAATAAATCTTAACTTTTGTTACTATATTTTATATAACAGAAGAATGTATTTTGTAAATAATAATAAATACATTTGGTTAATTTTATTGTAATATATTATATGGGTATGACATATTCAATATTATATTATTATCTAAATATAATATTTAAATTAAAAACTAATTTAAAATTAAATTAAATATATCCATAGCATTAATGTTGAGACCACAAATAAATAAAATTATAAGTCAAAACTGATGGAATATTTAATTATTATCATTGTATATGATATTATATTATTATTTTTGGTCTGGGCAAGTAAAACGTGCAAAATACATTATATTTGTCCTGCATGACCTTGGCAGTTAGTATCATAGGTTTAATTTTAATTTCATACCTATACTTATATTTTGATAGGACGAATATACGTAGGTAATAAAATAAAAACATTTTTAATCATAAGTAGTTGAACTTGAATAATTTAAATATATATGAGTAAATAATGTTATTTTTAATGAAATAAAAAAAAATTAAATTGTATATTTTAATTTAAATGGTAGAAATATGTTAATCGGATTTAACGTTATAGAATTAGCCATTGATCGATGGTTAAATATACCTATTAAAATGTATCAGTATTCACTATATATTTGAACTGGACTTCAATATTTGGAAGGATTAAATAAAATAATTTATTATGATCTAATATTATAATTAATTTCATAACTACCTAATAATAATATTAATACAATATATTGTTAAATGTTTATAATTACCAATTGTCGAGCCCAATTAAAATATAATGTTTGATCTGTATTTGTAAAAATACAAGTGCATCAAATATTGTTGTACTTAAAGAACTTATTTATTGTTAAAATTAAAAAGTTATTCATCATCAATCAGTGATTATTTGTAACTTGCAAAATATATTAGAAGATAACCTCATTATAGCTTACAAGGTTTGTTTTGTATGTAAGATAACATGCTTTAAAAGGTACATCAAAAGTATTAAAATAAATATCTTTTTCATCTTATGATAATTACTATTAACTGATAAATGTAAATTAATTAAGATCGAGGAGATTGAAAACTTAAAAAAAAAGTCTTAATATTTATTCTAAATAGCAAATACTGAAATAATTACGAAAATTAAAATAGATTCTATTAATACATAAAAATACATACATACATATATTACATAAAATAATAACAAAAGTACGTGTTTTGGCTTTGAATGAACTGTATGTTGGATAGGTATAGGTACAAAATATGAACCAGACAATTTACGGGTGGTATCGCCGGATTGACAAAAAAAAAAAAAACAACTAAAATATTGATAGGGCACAAAAGTGTGCTGGCCTGCAAAGGACACTATATGTGTATAAATACAAATAATAATAAAAACCGGCAGTAATTATCGGTGTTAAAGATAGTGGCGGTGAGTGTTGTAACTGGTAAGGTTCACAATAATGATGGTGACGGTAGTGACGGTAACGTAACGAAACATAAACGAAAATATGAAAATAAAATGACACAACGGATGACTGAAAATATTTTTATTTTTTTTTTTTTTTTGTCGGTCGGTGAGTAGGACAGTCGTTGTCCTAATGGCCGCAGTCGCAAATAATGAGTAGGACGTAGATATCATCATAAACGCTTAGAGCAGTTCGAGGTATTCAAACTATGATCATACTAAATTGGTGAATTTCCGTACAATACATACCTAATTGTTAATTTAAATATTATTTCCTATACAAATAAATTAACAATTATTAAATAACATATAATTAATAGTTTAAATTCCAATTCATTTTTTGACAATGAAATTAATAATAAAAAATACAAGTATAATTTACCAATTTTAAAATAACAATAATTATAATGATACTATAATAAAATATGTTTTTGCATAATACATAAAAAACTATATCGAAAACTAGAATATTTTTTGTTTGAAGTTTCATATATATTCAAAAGGCTGATAAAAATGCCTTTGGAAAGTGTTCTATTAAAATCATGTATATACGAAGGCAATAATATAATATAATAAATAAATAAATAAATTATGTTCTAGACGACCACAGAAAATGTCTTATTATTAAACCAGTTTTCATGATTTTCTCGGGAACTATTTAATTTATTTTTAATTTTGGCCCATAATTACATCAGTATCAATATCAACAAAATTTTTGCTGTTTAAAAAAAAGGGATTTTCAAAAATAAAATACGTTTCTTTGTATTAAACTTCACTTAGAATGTTTATTAAATCACTAATAACAATATAAATAGGATCTTGCATAGTATATAAAAAGATAAAATTAGAAAATGAAAAGTATACAAAATAATAAGTTTAATTATTACATACAATATTGAGTTATTTAATGTACAACAATTTGAAGTAAAATATGTATTGAATGAAATAATCAATTTAAATTGTAAATATCACACTATATCCCCAATCTATTATAATCGGTTATCGGATATTCAATTATTATTCTGTTCTTGTTGAATTTTAGCGACGGTTTTATACGACGTGCCTGTAAGCATAATTATTCTTCTGTCAATGTTCTATGGAACAATTTCTGTGATGGCAGTGGTTGGAAATGCCTTAGTGATATGGATAGTGACGTCTAGCAGACGAATGCATAATGTAACAAACATGTATATAGCAAATCTGGCGTTGGCTGATATCGTTATCGGTCTGTTTTCAATACCATTTCAAGTAAGTTTACAATATTTGTTTTTCAACGTAAATTTAGAGATTGTTCAACGATATCATCATAGTATAAAATATAGTTTCTATATTTTCACAAAATTTAGATTACGTTTGTTAAGAACCAAACTTTTTTGAATTCTATAAATGGACCCAGTTATATTATACAACATACTGCAGTGCTTTAAAAAAGTACTTTTATAATGTATGTACCCATTATTTTTACATTATTTTTAACAAAGATTTCAAGATTAATTAAAATACTTCACAAACTATTTATAAATACTTATAAGTTTAATCTGTAGCTATTCGTTACATTACTTACGTAAATGTGAAAAATGCAAATTGCTTGTTCTCTTTAAGTTCAAACTTAATAGGGCTCAGTGACTGGAGGAATGGATAAAATATACCTAATTAACTGGAATCGGGCCTCACGAACATATATTATAAGTAGAATTAAAAATTAATTTATATTTCAATATTATAAAATGTATTTATTTTAAATTCAATCCACGAAATTGTTGTCAAATCTACACTCTCAATATCAAACCTAGAGGAGGTGAAACGGGATACTAGCCCAGGGTGCCATTACGATAGGTCACAAAAATGTAAAAATAATTACACTTTTGGAGCCTAATCGTTTTTCTAAGCGATTATGAAAATTGAGGAATGACCTTTATTTTGTATATTAAAATTAAAAGGGCTCTAAAATTATTTTTTCCCCAGGCGCCAAATACTCTAAATCCGACACTGCATGTTAAGATAGATTCTATAATTACTACAATTATATGTATTGAATAATTATGTATGTATTTAACATGTATCAAAAAGTAAAAATAGAATTTTATATACTGCAAAAGGTCGAAAATTTTTCCAAAGAATGAAGTTTTATAGTTTTAAAACTTTTTTTCAAAAACTTTAGCATAAAAGTGTATAGAACTTAATATTTTGTAATATTTTTATAGAACATAATATTTTCCAAAATAAAACCAACTTACAGCATTTATCGTATGTCCAATGTTCTATAATTTAAATTATCCAAATTTTTACGCTATTTGCTAAAGTTTTACAAAACTACTCTCTTTGACAATTGTTCAACCCTTTTGAGTTGCGTAAAGGGGGTGAGTTAACATTACCAAATTTTAACCACAATATTTTCTTACATAGTTGTTATAATAAAAATAATAAAATAATGGAAAGTAGTAGATGAAGTATAAAAAGATATTTTAAAATACGATTATAAAAATTGGATAAAGTAACTATAATTGAATTAAAATAAGTGTATTATTTTTAATAGCTATTTTCCTAGCAATATATGAAATATAAAAACACAATACGTTATTATATTTTGCTATTAACGTATATTATGTGATGAAACGTTCATATTATAATCCATATTATAATGATTATATAACAAGTTGATATATTTTGCAAGATAAATACACTTACCTTTTCGTTGTTTATTCATATTAGATTTACGTTGTAGACATGTATATATTAATGTAAATTCGATGCTAGTCACTAATTAATACTGAATTATATTAATCTATTATATGTGTGCGTATGTGTGTGTGTGTGTGTGTATATATATATAGTCATATATATTATGTTTGTTGTAATATTTTGTATATTAAAGTTATATATTAGAATATTACATATTTACATAATATATATATATATATATATTTGTATGTATATCACACTGTATTTCAGTGTTCCAAATATATTTATTTTTACGAATAAATATAATATTGCATAGTATTAAAAAAAATGTGAGATCTTAATAATAAATTAATTTTTTCTTGCCCTATATGGTCCTTAGCTACTCTAGTACATACTATATAGTATATGTATGCATATTACATATGTACCTATTGAAGTACTGCACAATCACCCAGATAATATTGTACATAGTATAAATGACCTAGATATTTAAGATTTATTATTAATTATTATTAAGAAAAATAATTAATACAGATTTTGTATGGAAATAAGTTTCAGGCAGCTCTGTTGCAACGTTGGAATTTACCAGATGTAATGTGTCCATTTTGTCCGTTCGTACAAGTGTTGTCGGTAAACGTGAGCATTTTCACGCTAACTGCGATTGCGATTGATCGACATAGGGCCATCCTTAGTCCACTCAGGTTTGCTGTCTTTATAAAGTAACACAAAGTATAATGTCATATATATAATATATATGCGTATTATAAAGTGTAGTTGTTTAAATTATGATATGGTTTTTATTGTATTCCGTACATTGTTCGCAGTGCCATACCGACAAAATTCCGAGCAAAAATGACAATAGCCGCCATATGGGCGATAGCTTTTGTACTCGCGACGCCGATGGCTATTGCCCTCAGAGTACAATTAATTGAATACGTAGATAGAGGTCAGTTGTAATATTACTTATGAAGACTTAAACATTTAAAAACTATATAGTTTCTATAAATGTCATCCACAGGCCACATTTACAAATAAACAGAATAAACTGGTGTAGTAAAATACAAATCTAGGTTTAATAGGAACCTCTATCTATATAAATACGTTTAAATTCGTATTAAAAAAAATTCTCAAGCAAATGGTTATTGAAACACCCAGCCCGGAATCCTTGTTTACTTTTCAAGAATAGACTATAGTACCTGCTTATAATTGTATGGTATAAATGAAAAATGTATTTCATTAAAGGAAAGTAACGTACATTTATATATAAGACATCTTGTAAATCAACCGTAAAAGCGACAATAAAAATAAATGATTAAGGTTATCACTTCGTTTTAAAACGAAAAGTGTTATCGATTTTCCTTTCTATTTGTTTATAGATATAACGTAAATATGTTAGAGCTTGAAAATAAAGAGGATGTAAAACTGTTAATTTAATTTGTACATATGAGTGTGTGACATTACAATTATATCTGACTAATGTTAAGGTTAATCGAACTATGTCAATATTTGCCATTAGAAAATTTATAGAAATTCGTAATTTTATGATTAACCAGTCAAAATTTCCATTGCTTCAAAATTATTAAGTATAAATTAAAAGTTTATTCTCTTTATAAGCATTAATTAAATTTAATAAACCCACATTATTAATATATAAGTGGCTTGATTAGAAGATGTTCTGGATAAATGGTAGTATTCTTATGAATAATAAACTGGTTATGACCATGGATTATAATACGAGTATAACAATAATTAAATTTAATTATAACTTTCTACTTATTTATAGAGTACTATCTTGAATGTAAATATCAGGTGAAATTATTTTTAAGGGATTTTTTTGTCAGTGTAACACCTTCTGAGCGGAAAAACTTGGATGTGTATTATTCTTTGAGTGATAAACCGTTTATGTGTAACTTAATTTTTCGTTCAATTCATAGTATGCATATACCAAGGTGTATATGTCTTATAGGGAGAAACAAGCTAAAAGAATCTAGCTTTTTGAGAAATAATATAACTAGTTAATTAATTTAAAACATATTCTGCCTACGATGGAAACTGGTATTCACTTTCTACAAAAATGTTATTTATCCTAATATGTATCTAAAGAAGTGGTTGACGAAATAGGCATTCCAAAAATGTATCAAACTTACTATTTTCAGTTTTTCATAAAAACTCGAACATTGCTACGCCCGGTTCTCGAGTGTAACGGGTTTTACTTAACATCAAAACTACACATTAACATGAAATTAAATTAACATTTTGAGAAATACCACAGATGTTCAACGATTTTAAATACATTTTTTTAAGAAATATAACTATATAAATGTAAATATACTCTATAAATCAGTAGATTTGACTCAGTGTTCTCAAAGTTTTTTTATAACTATATTGTTCTGGCAAGATGGAAATCTACAAATATCCCCAAAAAAAATAATAGAAAACGAACACAAAATCGTCACAAGGTATTATAAAATGCAAATTTTTAATAAATATTTACATCTATAATAAGTAAATTAGTAGATAATCTACTACTGTACTCAGTACAATACGTAATTCAAATGAGCGAAAAAAAAATGATAATAAATATTATACAATAGAATGAAAAGAACATTTATTATTTTTTCAACCACCTACTGCATATATCCGATAACCTTTTAAAAAAGTTTAATTTTAAATTATATTTTTCATTTTATATATTTTATTTTAAATTCTTTAAATTTAAATATAAGTAACGTGCTTTATCTTCATGGTTGTCAAAACCGAGAAAAAAAAATTAATTTCGATGGATTGCGATTTGAATTCCGCCCAGTTGGACGGTAACGATTAAAAGACAAACCTATAGAAAGTCGGAAGTAAAATCGTCTTAGAAACACGAATCCAATGTCAATTTCAGGGGTTCAGAGTGATAAGACTACGGTGAGGGAAAATTCTAGTGTAAACTGTCGGGAGTCGCAATAAAAATACCATTCGTTCTCGTTTAATTTTATGCAATAACAACTCCCCAACTCCAAAATATTTATGAATTTATTCCATTTATAGTTAAAACATATTATAGCCAAAGTATAAAATATGGCTAATGTTTTAATTAAATAATTATACAGTTCGAATAATTACCCTTAACATAGGTGTGTGATTATTTATTTATAACTACTCATGTTTCTTTTTACGATTTTAAAATGTTTATATAATAATACTTCATAATATAATTATATATTTAAAATGATTAAAGAGTATAAAAACACAATCAATGAGTTTTATATAAATTTATTTTTTAATTTAATTTTAAATATTTAAATATAAATAAATTTTCCCCTATAATATATAAAAATGTATAAATGTATAGCTATCATCTTACTCTACAGATTTAATATACTTACTTAAACAATATACAATAACGTAAATTAACATCAATTTTAGTAAATATATATATCAACCCTTATGCTCAAGTTAAAAATTCCCTTAATACACTGTTTCCAGAAATATTATATATTAATATATATATATATATATATATATATACAATGTTTAATTTAAATATTTTTAACATTAACTTAAATTAGAATTTATTTTTAATTTCTATTTAATCTCTCTATAATAGAAGCACTTCAATAATAGAAAAACCAGTTTGTCTTAGCTATTTCAGAATAAAGAGGTTTTAATCATACATAGTGCATAGTAAAGGCACATAGTACCAGGACTATGAATTAATTAAATAAAAAAATTCAGATTATGAACTTTCATATAAGTAATATAATATATGTGTTTGGTCACTAAAATTGACTATTACCTTCGAGTATTGTAATTTTTGTACAATAAATACACTATATATATATATATATTAGTATATATACTGTACTAAAAGTACATTTACATATTATATGAAAACAAATTTGGTAGTAAAAAAAAACGATAAATTTTATAATAAATAAATATATATATTTTATAAAATTAAACATGCTCATTATTGCACCTCCGCCTATAGCAGAGAGCAAATAGGTACCATATTTATATTATATTTCAGATAACCGGAAATTGGTGAAACCATTCTGCTATAACGTCCGACTTACAGAAAATGCCATGCTATTCTACAGGATAACATTACTGTTCGTCCAGTATATTGTGCCTGTGATTATTGTAACAGTCGTATACATGCGTATGGCGTTACGGCTGTGGGGTTCACATGCCCCGGGCAACGCGCAGGATAGCAGGGACGCGAATCTCATGCGGAATAAGAAAAAAGTACGTAAATATTATATTTGTACTTGTAGTTGTACTCAATAAGATAATTTCCGGGTTGCAAATTGACGGCCCCCGTCCTCCCAAAAAACTAACACAGATAATAAGGAAAAATATATAATTTTTTTTTTTTTCAATTTTAACGTTTAATTTTACACGTGTTTCAGTAAGAAAATTATAGATTAATAGTTTTGTATTATTTTTATTATGTGTGTATTTATTTTAAATACTATAGACTATTGAAAAATCGAAATATAAATTGTTTATATATATCCTGATGGGTAGTATACGTATTATACCTACTATGTAAAATTCTATTGTTTTGTTATACATATGTGCACCCACAAAATTTACCATCTACTTAAATGCATATTAAAATACATGGATTAATTACACTTTTTTTTTAACGTTTCACATACATCGTTAAATTGTAAAACGCCATAAAATTCCAAAGTGAACCATTGTATTTATATCCGCCTAACCCTCCCTACCCGCAAAACAAAACCATTTATAAAACTGTAATAACAATACTAATAATAATGGATTCAAAACGGAAACTCGTTCGAACACTACGATTTAGACCCGGGAACCAATTCGGTATCAATCATATAAAATATTACCTATATTTTAACCATTTTACCATGAAAAAAAAATCTTACACTTATATCTAGTTCCCCCAATTGTAAATTTATTAAAATTAATGAAAACAGGATATAATTTTGAACCAAATAATTCGTTTCATAAAAACATGAATTTATTTACCTTATAATCATTATCTTTAATTTTAAATCGATTTAATTCCAAATTTCGTTATTTCTAATAAAATCATTCTTATAAACTAATAATCCAGTTATTATAATACGACATATATTTCACATAATTTAATTCTGTCAAAAACTTAAATTAATAAACCTTCGGTATATGTTAAATGTACTCAAATTAATATACTTAAATTTAAACAGATAGGTATGTTACTTATTTCAATGAGGTATATCATGAACTTCAATAAGATACAAACATATATAAAACAATGACATAATTCCATACCAAAATTAGAAAAAAAATCTAAAAGTTTAATTATGTCATTACTTATACGTGACCTGCCAATATTAATCCTGTTATATTTGAATTAAAAATTTTTTTCAGCATTTATATATTAGTGTTTTCTACTTTTGCGGAAAATTCGATTTTTCACACTATTTTTTTGTATAATACGTATATTTTTTGATGAAAATATTTACGATGAAGTCAGAATTTGGCAGTAAAACTTAACTTATAAGTTTTAAAATTTTTTTTAAGCACTTTAAAATTGGGCAATTTCACCATATTTCACAGCCAGTCCTCAGATTTTCTTCAATAACTTTTGAATCAGTTTTTTAAAAACGAATTTTTTTGTTTATAATATATTAATAATACGATAATGAATGAATAAAGAAAAAAACATGTTTTAATTTTAAATTTGACCTATTTCCCCAGTCTCCCCTTCAATTGTCTTCAATAACTTTTCAATCAGTTTTCTACAAACGACAATTTTTGTCTACTAATCATTACTCATTACAAACTGCATACAAACGATTACATATGTTTGTAATTGCATAAAAAATTTTAGGGGCTAGGGAAATATACGTGTTTTTTTTTTTTTTTTGTTTATACAACACCGTTTCGTCACCGTCGATGTATATGAAGATACATCGTGGTCAATGCATAAAACGTGTACATATGTCGATTTGGGTTTTATCCAAATTTGTTTTAAAATATGTCAATTACTTATGATTTGTACACAACAAACATGCAATTAGATAATTACACATTTTTTGATAATCGGTAGTTCGACTCACGACCGTCACGATCAGGCAGCTTCCTTGTCAACATTTTACTTTTTTGAATAGTCAGAACTACTTTCCGTTGTCAAAAATTTCCCTGTAATATTTCTTACTATGATTATGTAAAAAGTAAACTTTAATTATTTTTTCGTTTAATAAATACCTAATATTATTATTAT
Source organism: Pemphigus obesinymphae (assembly GCA_025469235.1). Classification (NCBI taxonomy): domain Eukaryota; kingdom Metazoa; phylum Arthropoda; class Insecta; order Hemiptera; family Aphididae; genus Pemphigus; species Pemphigus obesinymphae. Next base: position 23,764 of record JAIPRL010005660.1, read on the forward strand.
TATTCAATAAAAAAAAAAAAAAAAAAACATGAAATTTGGAGGGTATTTAATTTGAAATTCTTTCACGAGTAAATCTAGCCATAGAAAAGCATTTCCTGGTCAGCTAGTATTGAAATAATATCATGAATACATATTTCAGTCACTTATTATTATTTTTATTACTTTGTGTTGCAATTTTCACAAAAACGTTCTACAACTTAATGTGTAATCAAAATACATAAAATATGGTTGGACTAATTTCGTTTTTATTATTAATCAACTAGCTTATGATAACACGCTGTAACGACACAATTACTGTCGCCACTGGTAAGACACGGATCGTCAACCTATGACCCATAGTACACTGTACTGGTGAAAGAAGTTATAGGATTTTTAAGAATAGGTATTTTAATATACACAAATAAAAATGCTTTTTAAATATATGAAAGAAAATACTATATTTTTTAATTTATTTATTCGCCGATAAAGCCACGGACAACTAACTCGGACAACAAAAATAATAATAATATTAATCATAACAATTAAAAATATACCTACTCGTATATATGATACCGACAAAGTTATAAGTACATAATGAAGAATGTTCAAAAATATTACCCGTCGTGCAGGCTGTGCCATGTATGGTTTCTTGCCCACTGGTGAAACTCACCGTGAGAGGGACTCTCAGCCACTACTCCATCTTCATGATGTGCAAATTATGGTAAAAACATGAAATATTGACTACGGCTGTTAATAGGTGTTAACTCGAGTCGGTGGAAAAGAAGAAGATAAACCGGGCGCGTGCGATCGCATTATCGCGGGAAATCGTAAAAGGTTGCCTTTAAGATGGAAAATTACTTGACCAACATTTACAAAAATAAATATATTATACACATGAAATAATATACAATTAAATATTGTCGCCGATTTCACACAGTTCAGAGTAGTGGATATGCTATCAAACACCGTACCGAGCCGGTCGACTACATCGATGGTGCGGAGTGCCGGTAAATACAAATAGACACGGGACGTTTCCGACGAGGCGTAAATGCTATACGTTACAACACTCTAAACAATTAAGGTCAATGATAGTAGGCGTATACAATGCTGACAACCAAAAATTACAAACAGGATTAAAAAAAAAAAAAAAATTGACATGCCATACAATCGTAATAATGGCATTATTGTGTTTTAAAAATGGCGTCGAAGGCAACGCTTTACTTGTTCAAAACTTTAACATCATCTTTCTTAAACATCAATTCCAGATAATTTTGTAGGAAACTCAAAAACCAACATATCTCTGCATTTAAATCACTATAACTCTAATATAAAAAATTAAATCAAACAATTCTTTCTTTGGGTATTCACTATATTGACAACATTGCATTCATCACAATTTGGCTTTCATTACATTTGCAAATAATTTCATTTTATTAAGTTCTATAATTGATTTCAAATACTATATTATTTCGAACTATTATAGTAATTGTTTAAAATATAAAAATGCCTACTCTACTTTATTAGTGATTTTGAGTAATTAACTTTTCCTAATATCTGCAAAAGTGTGTTTTATATACATATGTTTACCATGTTATAACGATCTAAAAACTAACGATCATAATTCGTTATTACGTATGTAAACTTTTTAACTATAGTCATTCAAAATAATGAAAATAACAGGTATTTTTCTAAAGAGTACAAGAAAGGCAATTTTTTAAAAACATGCTGAATAATATTGTCGTTGTGTGTTAAGCACACATCCCGTGTGACATACTTTTGTATTGCCATTATGCCCACCCATGTAAGTACAAGTCATGATTAATTAATAATGTAAAATATTTGATTTACTCACATGACGATTAAAATCTAAAAGCCTGAAAAAATTTAGGATACCTACAATGTTCACATTTTAATTCTAAAAATATATTATATAGATTCTATGCTTTACAAGAATATATTGGAAGTAATTTTTTTTATATTACCTGTTACGTTTATTTTCACATGATAAAGTATTGAAAATTAGTAAATATTCAAAAATTAAAAACTATTTTTTATAATGTTTAAGCACAAATATAAAAACTCTGTTTCCATTATATACTAGAATAAAATGTATTAAATATAAAAACATTTTTAAAATTAAAATCGGAACACATTAAGTATATTAGTTATATATATATAAATATAGTAGTTTAGTATAGGTACCTACATTAAATTTTGAAAATTTTTTCAGTCTAAATTAATAAATTATAATAAATAATACATCACTATTAATCCTTTAAAACTAAAATATACCCAATTTCAACTAAACATTTTATTACAGAACTCCTGTTGTATATATATAATAGTCCATGTTGATAATACATATTATATAATTCATACAAAATCTAAACGTTCAAACTAAACCTTGTTGAGATGACTTAAAAAATATTTGTTAACGTATCCCTAAAAGTTTTATAGAATTTCATATAAATTTTAACTCAAACAAACAAATTCTAAACAAAAAAAAAAATCGTAAAATAACAACTTTCTATTGGTATTTATATATTATATTTCCCATAAATGTATTAATTTTTCAAAATTTTATAGTTTAAAAATATATAAATATTGGATAAATATAGAACTTTTTTATACCAACAAATAAAATTAAATGGTTAGGTATATTCAGTATGGCATTTTCGTATGTTCTAAAGTGAAGAACGGCTGAACCAATTTTGATGCAGTATTTTTCTAAACAATGGTACACTTCCCGAAATTATAGGCGGAGGCAGAATATTTGGATATATTATCAATCAAGAATGAGTAATTTATTATTTTAATATATATTCCCAGTTGGTCGAGAGAAAACGAAGGTGGAAAAGATATGATTTCAGTAAATAAACATGAAAACGTTTAATGGAGTTCACAAGGTAATTTTAAACTGGTGACAATATGATATTGAGAATTTGGGTCAGCGGTCTTATACCAATAATGAAAATTCATTGAAATTTACCATATACTTGTTTTTAAATTTAAATAGAACCGCATTTGTGATTACTAGCGTCACACCGCAGCCCTGTAAGTGCTTTTGGGCCATAAATTACTTACTACTAGGGTTTTATTGAATTTTAAGGGGCCGAAACATTTTAAGAACCGGTAACCGGTATTAACTATTAAACGGTTTTTTAAATACATATATATTGATAAATGGTTCATTGAATATTTAAAAAATAAGTGGTAACAGTTTCTCGGTTAAAACTGCTTTCTAATTTTGAGGGTAATTGCCTCTTGGTTTAAAACCACTTCCTACTTCTCATAACCTATTACTGGTTTTAAGCCGCTTCTAACTTTTTAAAACAATTAATTACAATTTAAATAGGCTTTTGAAAAACCTTTATAATATTTAAGAATACTCGTAGTTCAATATTTTAGTCTCTGCCTTCTGATCCCGGAATATTTGTTAAATTATTAAAATTATTTAGAAGATAAATCCTATGATAAAATTGACTTTGTCGTAATCGCAAATAACACAGTTATAAAGAATTCATAATAATTATAAAATAATGGTCATAAACAATGATTTTTTTACAACCATGCCTGCTATCACTTCAATATTTATTTTAACCTTGGACTAATATATGGATATACATATACATTTGCCTCGTATATAATATTTTAATTTATAAACACTGTACAAAACTAACCTATAAAAAGCGAATATATGTTGTTTTAAGTTTAATGCGTGTTCCACTGATCAATATTTTACATACAGGGACCAAACACTCACTTCAATTATTTACATAATTATATTTGAAAAACATATCTAATTCTGGATTTTTCATGTTGAGCTTTAATTTAACAAGTTTTAATATTATAATGATACGCAAACACGTTCAATATATGACTAACAACATTAGTACACAGAATAGCATTATATGACAATTGACGGGAGGTAGAAAACAATAAAAATAAATAACATTGACATCTATTTTTTTAAATTGTTGTCATATTTATTTATTTATATTATACCAGCTATACGCAGTATCATTAAGAATGATTAAAACATAATATATGCCAAATGGTTATCTTAAAAAATAGGAAACGGTTAATTTAAAATTAGGAAGCGGTTTTTAACCAAGATGCAGTAACCTCTTATTTTTTAAATATTTAGAAAACCGTTAATTAATATATACATATTCAAAAAACCACTTAATACCGGCTACCGGTTCTGAACATTTTTCGATCTCTGTTTTCAATTAAATATACGTTATTCATAGTAATCCAAAATATTGAAAATTGGTGAATACAGTACCTAATATAAATTAACTAATACTTAAAATATTATTCTTATCTATATGAGCGTCGTCTAAAGTCTTCGATAGTAGATTTTTCAAAATGCTAAGACGGACTTGGCATTTCCATAAATTGATGGTGCTAAACTTGTATAATTTTAATTTTGAAAACAGTTCTGAATTCATTTTTTGTTTTCTATGTTTTCGCCAGATGACTCTTTTAAATAATTTTTTTTTATTTATGATAAACAATTATAATAATAATTTTTTTATTAATTTAAAACCACCATAAAAATCTGTATATTCATTTAATTTTAAATCCAACAAGTAGAAACACAGACTTTAAATCTCATCTTTAATTTTGCTAAGATATGTTTTTTGTCTAAACTTATTCAGGAACCCACAATTATGGAAATGCATAAGCATGTTTTTATAAAATATAATAATTTATTTAATCGGCAAATGCTGCTTTATTTCTGACAACAGCAGCCGCTGCCGTTACGATAGTCAAGTTCTTCCTTTCTAATATAATTACTGTTGCGACCGTGGAAAGTAGTCTGCGTAGTCTGTTGTTATTCTAAGCCGGGCCAGTTCATTGGCAATGAAGTTCATTTTTATTATTATAATATGTACCTACGGGCTACGTGTGATGAGTGCACTCCGTGCATAATATTGAAACATATGCATTAAAGTTCTATTATAATTTACAACATAGGTACCTAACTTCGATAACAAAAACTTCATCAAAAGAACAAACACGCAACTGTTAAAGTAACGTGTTTACATATTAAAGTCATATTACAGCATATTTATCATATTCAATAACAAAAATCATGATATAATATCGTAGTATGTAAATATTCTGATGGAATCGATTAGTCATTTTGCTACAGACGACAATAATGTGACCACACAAAATCAACTGATACCTCTCATAGGAAAATAAAACATTATTGTCATATTGTGTATCATAATGTTTAAAATATGCTCAAAATTTATAAAAATTACTAAATATTAAAAAAGTCTCGAAAATTTTTTTCGTAACGTTCCAAGATATTAACGCATAAGTTTTCCGTCCGGTACCGTTCTTATTCTGAATTGTGTATTCAACAATAATACACAATAAGAAAGATCAATAATTGTGTTCTTACATTATGTATAAAAACAATATATCATGACTACGGCCCATATCATAGGTTCAATATTTTTATAGGAGATTCACAAGATGAACTAAAAAAATAAACAAATAAATAAAAACAAATCATTGTAAAACCAATACATTTCTCACTTCTCTCAGAATCTAAAATAATTTTTAACCATCAACTTTTTAAATATAGCTAAATTAATATAATCATTTGTAATTATATATATCATAAATTACCATTGTATAATATTACATTTTTTTACATCTAAAAATTATTTTATATTATTTAAACAAGAATACCTCAAAATCTACCATTTCATCAATATAATTTAAATGCTTATAAAAAAAAAAAAAAAAAATCATGACATCAATTTTCATGATTTTTCGTACATAATTTAAATTTCCAAAGGTACCTTTTATTAAATTTTCAGGTCTCAAAATATAAAACTAACCCTTTTATAAATAAATTTTCTCAAAAAGGTATTAATTGCTATAAATAGCTCAAAGTTGAGAAAATGTTTTCAAAAGTCAAAGTTCAAAAATTTCAAAAATTTAATTTAGTTCTAATGGCCTGGTCCATTATTTTATGGTCGACATGTGCAAAAATGGATACTGTATAATTTGAAAAAAAAATTCTTATTTGTTAACCTAACCTCTATACGAACATGTAGTAAACATAGGCTTACTAAATATTCTTAAAGAAACTTCATAAGCAGCCAGTTTTTTGGATTTTTTAAACCTAATGAAGTCTAATAAAATTTAAATTTTGTAAAAATATTTGAAATATAAAATATCCTAGAAAAGAGGTTTTTGTAGATATTGTGAGAATTGATTTTTGATATTTTAATAAAAAATTGTGTTTAAATACTATTTTAATTTTAAAAAAATTTGTATGTTCAATTATTTTTTTTTAAGTAAATAAACAGTTATTCGAAAACAACTACAGGAATAGCTTGGGAAAAAGGCTGATGAGATCAAATATTATTAAAGAACTAAAATTTGAGAAGTAGGCATAATTTTGTCAATCTTTATTAGGTCTAAAATAAACCAAATTGGTTTTCCCTCATTGAAAAAATTTGTTAAAAATAATACATTGAAGCTAATAAATAAAACATAAATCTGTATTTAAATATTAAATGGACATAGTGTATTGTTATATTATGTATAACCTAACATCTATTATAATAAATGTTCATTATTCATATTAAATTTAAAAATCATACTTTTTAAGGCTTCAATTTTGGTTTCATCCAACTGTCCAATTTATTTGCAGTTGTACTATAAATTAAGAATAAATACAAAACACTTTCAAAATGTCCTTAAACACAATTAACAGAAATCTTAACAACTTTTATTTGTCAAAAAATACCAGCTATAGTAAGAATATCTTAGATGAAAAGCTAATGAATAATATAACAAAATTATTTAGAATGTCTTGGACTAAACATGTAAAATTATTGTTGAGGTTCTAAAAGTAATTTATCTTTTGCAATAAACAGTGTATTCGAAGTCTTTATCTAATTTATAAATACTATAGGTACCTACATTTATCTTATACATAGAGATACACATCTAAGGTAAATTTCAAGTTATTATAATTATAAATAATCTTACTCAATTAAAAAAAAAAAAACTGTTTAATTTGAAATATTTACATGTTATATGTAAGAAATAATTAAATTAAAAAGGAGTTACAACCCATAGATATAACTATAAGTATTGTAGCTTGCAATTAGATGAAAAAAAAAGATATAACTATTATTTGTTTTTTTTTTTTTTTTTTTGTACAGAATAGCAACAATAACTGAAGTTTTAGTTTAATAGTTATAATAATTAGAATATTAATCAG
>JAIPRL010005661.1:0-31002 GCA_025469235.1 Pemphigus obesinymphae
TAGACTTTTTTCTGTAATAGTAGAATGTTTGTTTACATAAAAAATAAAATAAAATAAATATATGTGTACAATAAATATGCCTTTTAAAATCTGTATATCCCCCCCCCCCCCGTAGAAAAATCCTAGATACTCTACTGAGATGAGGAAATAGTTATATTATGTAAGAGTTATCCCTTGAATATATTATTGATATGCCTCGGTTGGGCACGTATCTTGATCATAGTTTTAGGCCGGGGTCAATAATTTTTTAGAAATATTCTAGACCCAAAAATGTATATATATAAACTAATAATACAAATATAAAATATACACATAATGAATTCTTGTAAATAAACAAATTCATTTTAACAAGTAATATAATTATGTTTTTTCATTATTAAGTCTATTTTTCTTTTTTTAATTTCATTATTTTGTCCACTGGAATGACTATTTCTCTGACTCTGATACACCAGATAATTTTTTTCCTCAACTAATAAATTTAATAAACTTTTCCTACCTGAAGGCTCTTTTGGCAGAAAAATTCGTTAGCATATTATTCTAGCTAGAAATTTTCATTTATTCATAATAATAATCGTAAATATTACTACAATAGTATAATAGAGGACTTACCAAAACTAAAACAAACAACAGCAAATTAGATTTTTCAGCTACACACCCGATTTTTAAGGGGTTTGTGTATAGGCAATTTTTACCAAATTTTAAGAAAAATGAAAATAAAACAAATTAAAAATATTTAAATATATTTTAAAAGTAATTTAAAAATAGACCTGTGTTGGTACCATTTTTAATTGTCGTGTAATCACGATGTTTATTTAAAAAACATGTTTACTCATTTTTCATTTTTATCAACTTGAAAATGTTGTAGAAAGATGAAATAAAAAATAAATAATAAAGAATAAAAATATCTAGCGACTAATAGAGCCGATTTTTGATATATGCATTTTTACACACTTTATAAGCTGTTAAAAAAATTTGAAAAACTGATATTTTAACAGCTCATAAAACGTGTAAAAATGCATATATATATGCTCCATCAGTCGTTAGATAATATTGTAAGTTATAATTTGTTTTTTGTTTTGTGTTTCTAACATTTTTGTAAGTTGATAAAAATGAAAAATACTAATACAAGTTTTTCATTGAAAAGTCGTCGGTGTGACGTCCTCTTAACAGATAACACAATATTATCGCACCAATAAAATTCACCCCTAGATAACGATGAATACACGGCTGACTGCTGAGGACCAATTTATATTAGTTTTATTATATAAAATATATCACATTTTTATAAGATATCGTGCAGTATCACCGAAATTTGTTTAGTCAGTTTACGAATAAATTATAATAATTACCTAATAATGGTTCTTAAAGTGCCATATTATATAGTGTTGGGATATTATTATATAATTATTTAACGCAATTAATTAATTATCTAATTTGGTATAATATCACATGAGTTTTTTTTTGGGAGGGGAAGCGATCGGTCCTATCGCCCACCTCAAATACGTGCCTGGCCTCGGTTATAAAAATTATTGTACCTAATTATTTGTACGACGAAAATTTCCCCCCTCCCCCCGTCATAATAGTAGGTATAAGTATAGTGCATATAGTATATAGTACAGTGCATTAGCTTCGTAAACACAAACATTTACGCCCACGGGTTAAATTAATTTAATTTTTATTGTTACATTTTCACAAAATAGGTGTATATTTTACTATTTTATATTGCAACTATATTGGCGTAGGTAATACATTTGATTAAAAATTTTTTAAAAATTGAATACGTTTTAAAATTGATCATATTATTGTCGTATAAAAAAAAATTTCCTTTGGTCTGTAATATTATATTACTATAATATAGTATAGCTAGTGTTGCAACAACCGCCACCAACCCCCCCCCTTCCCCAAACTATTTTAGACCCCCAAATTGATTTTAATAATGCCAAAAAAAAAAAATTCCTATAAATATTATAGGCGCATATAATTTTATAAAAATAAATAACACATGCCTTTACAGTCTAGGTTATCATATATTATTTTGAAAAAACCGGGACAAAAAAATGTATTATACTATAGTTTTAAGTAAAAGTTGCACCATCCAAATACTTAACAAATTTTTTTGATTTACTCATCTATATAAAACGGTTAATATTATTTCTGTTAAAAACTTTTCCAACTGAAGACTTGATCTAATCAAACACATGATCCCATTTTCCGATCAAATATTTGGTCAAAAAATTTCAAAATTCAAAATTCAAGTAGGTAGTTGCTGTTTATGTTGCGTTGTTTTTTCTATACGATAATGTATTATTTTGTTAATAGAGATATTCTGCAACCTGTAATTTTGTTTCTCGTGTACGAGAAAATCACATGACCGTAGTAGAGCGCATGCGAAGTATTCCCGGGATGTGTTTGTCGTTCTCATATACAAGAACGGGTAGAGTTTCTCGTATACGAGAACGACAAACGAACTTTATAAACGTCATATGATTTACATATTTGGGGAGATTTTTTACTTACAAAAGTTTGAAAAATTTCAAAATGGTTCAATAGGCAATATGTGTATATGTTGAATTATATGTTATTATAATATCTTATAAATTATTATTAATTATTAATAGTTAATAAACTAATACACTAATATTGTATTTATTCTATTATTAAATATTTAATTAATTTAAATTAATATATAATATATATTAATACATAGATATATTTTAAATTATTTTATCCGATATTTTTGGTTATTAATTATTACTTTGCTTTTTATGGATATAAATAATATAATTATAATACCTATTACAATAATAATACCATTAAGTAATATAACTTTCATGTGTTATAAATACATGGGTAATAAAACTTATTTTTGATATCAATAATTGTCAGTTTTTTAAATTGATATTGCATATTTTTGCATATACCTATAATGAGTGTTTGAGCATAAAATATTAAAATGCATATTTTCTTTAAATCTTTCAATTACAGTTTCTTTGTTATTTAAAATTTTTAGTTTTTCGGACAATTGTTGTACTAAATTTTATTAAGAAGTATAAATCGGTAAAATGTATTTTATAATGTTATAAATGCATACGGATATGTATACGGAAATTTATCTAGTATATTTTTACATATATAATGAGTGTTTGAGCATAAAAATGCCTATTTTCTTCAAATCTCTCTACTAAAATGGGGTTTCCGCCTTGTTTTAGAAATGTATAAGTTTTGGACAATTTGGTAGTTTCGTTGATTTTTTTCTAGTGAATTTTATACTAGCGCCAAAATATGCATATATAGCAGGAATCATGAAACATTATGCAAGTGTAGTACCTACCTACCTATATATCGCCTAAAAAATTATTAAAATGTGTTTCTAAATATCTAATACAGAAAGAAGAAATGTATTCTGTATATTTATATATATTTCTCGCTTTTTAGTACATATTTTTTCATATTTATGTTTTTTTAGTGCATAGGTATTTGAGAACATATTTTGCCATTTATAATTGCATAAGTGCATTGCATATTAGACAATTTTTAGTGCATATAAATTCACTTATAACTTTATTCAATTTCAGATCTGTGTATAAATATTATCATTTGATTACTTACAAAATTCTACCCTAAATTAATATATCACTATAATTTTTCGATTTTCTGCGACGTCATTAATAGTGTCTTTTAGCACCACAATCGCGAATAGGTCAAAAATCGAGTCATATATTCATTAATATATCATTAATTCATATTAGATTTTTGCAAGGATTTTGATGGTATCATTATTTTTTTGTTTAATTTAAATATTTGATTAGATATAATTGGAAACCCTCAATTGCACTCTGATTAAAAAAAAAAAATTTCATAATTTACATATCATACTGAATATGAATATTATATGAGAGACCACACCCTGCATACCGTATACCATTGGTAGTTTTCAAGTAAATTGTGTAAATTCATTTTTTATGTTATTTCATAACCTCATTAATCATTGCTTTTTCCATTTTTATTTAGTCATTTATATGTATAAAAACAAAAAAATATTTTTTAAATTTTTACTAGGTAGATATCTAAAATAGTCTACTAGGTAGACTCCTAAAATTCTTCACAGGAAAAGAACATTTTATTGATTTTTTATTATTATTCATTATACCTATTATACACTTTATCAGGCTAAATAAAAATTATTTCACTAGTAAAAACATTTAAAACGAGGGTTTACTCAATTTTAAGTACAGTAAAAAAAATTTACCGGGTAAAAAGAATCGGTAAAATATACGTACATTTATATTTACGCTGTAAATTTACCGACCTTACATCTCTAAACGTAATGTATCATTTACTTATTTAAAAATATATATTCGTATACTTAAGGGTTATCATTGTTTAAATATATAAAATATACATATAGGTACATAATACATAGGTATGTATATTTAAATATAGATTTCATGATCAGAAATAATAATACCACTACTATACTAGTTTTATATAATGTATTATTTCATATCTAAACTAATTAATAATTACCTATTCATAGTTGGTACCAATTATTAAAAATTAAAATCCTAAAACCTAAACCTACCGTTTTTTACTGGTAACTCAAAAAATAAGTAAGTTCTGATGATACTAAGAAATTTTTAGTCTAAAGAAGAATGTTTAAAAAAAAATTTCTAAAAAAATAATTTTGCAAATAGTTTTCACTTAAAAAAAAAACGGAAATAAAATGTTTGCTTGTAACTTGAAAAGCATAAGTATGATATTAAAATTATGTCTTCATCAATTTATTGAAGGTAAAAATCACGTATTCTTTACAAAAAAATTTATATTCACAGTTTATAATAATTATTTAATATTTACTTTTTAAAAAATGAAGTAAATAAAGTTTTTGCTTATAACTTTGAAAGTAAGTATGATCACTAAAATCTGACTTCACCATGCTCTTTAGAGTAAAAACAATACAAATATTTCAAAAATAAATTTAGAAAAAAGCGACTGGGCGATTTATGCCTTTTTTTTATAACACAGTCCACGTTTATACTTAAATAAACCATTTATTTTTTCTATAATTATAAATTATAAATCAATGTATAATATAACAAACATTTATCTATACAATAAAACAATCATTTTTAATATAATCCACTAATTCATTGAGTTATTTTTTTATTAAATACATAATTTGGTCCATACAGGCATGGATGAAACCATATGGTCAACAAACATTTAATTTAAACAGTTATTAAATTAGTAAAGTTATTTGCTTTAATATTCAAAATGTTATGTCCAGTGGCGTGTCTAAAATTAATTTTATGGTCGGGCCACTGAATTAGATTCAGAGAACTTAGAATAATTTTTCTGATATTCTTACTTATTATAGTGGATGAAAATAATTTGAACTAGGTATGCATGGTAATTGGTAACATTGATATAAAGCGAGTTTTTATTTATTTCTGGTGACAATTTGGAATTTTTGACCGTTATTTTTAATGGCTGTAAGGCGTCTGAATAGGTACCTATTTCTATTGTTATTATTTTGACGTTTTTTTGTACGACAGGGAGGTTGTTCTGGAAATGTGAGAACGATGATATTAAGTGGAATGAGATAAAAAATACATACTTTGATGATTTGGAGTGTGAAAGATGTGAATTGGTTGACATGAATTTCTCGAGAAATCAGGGTGTTTTGGAAAAGTGAGATGAGTGAGTGAAATTAATTACATTAATGAGTCGATGAAATTAATGAGATTTTACTAAAATAACTACAAAAATGACTACAAAATCTCACAATAAAATAGGTCCCGAGATATGCATACATTTTTATATTTTTAAACATTTTTTTACGTTATTGAATAGACAGTACCTCGGGACATATTTGTGATTATATTTTTAAACCTAATACCTACCAATGCTCTTACATAAAGTTATAACATAGGAAATTACTAATATTTTTTAAATAACATTGATATTTAATGATCCGAGACACAGAAGAGTCTACCAAAAGTTACAGTAAGTTATAAATACCTACCTAAAATTTAGCATGCTATTTTGTATCAATGTACTATGGAATATATAAATATATACGTTCTAAATTGTTTCAGAGCTGCAGAAAATCCGTTTTTAATTAGTGACTACAAATTTAAGAAGCTGTTTAGATAATCTATAGTCTGTGTAAGATATATAATAAATAAAGTTCGACCATTTATGACCAATCCGAAACGAAAAACAAGTCACTCATTTAAAAGAAGAGTTAATAAAATAAAATAAATCACAGAATAGTATAATCACAAAATATATACATACCAGTGATAATAATCGATAGCCAAGACTGATAATGGAAATATTTGTGAAATATGTGAGATCTAATGAATTTAACGAAATGTAAATAAATGAAATTAGTGAATTTGTGGGACGAAAATCGATTTCCACCACGATCACCCAGAAATTAACGAGTAAAGAAGTATCTGTTGACACTGTTCATTTTTCCAGAACAACGTCCCAGTCCTGTATTGTTTTGTTATTTAATATATCCATTTATCTGATTAAATTAAACAACTGGGAGATTAAAATGAATTAAGTCTTAAGAAGAAACATAACTTTGAAAAAACGTTCAAACTTTTCTAACTTTAATCTTCTAAAAATATTTGAATATAGAAGTGACACTCAATTGATAAATCAAGCTGTAATAGGCAAACCATACACAACTCGAAAATAATACGTACTGTAACTGGTTTACAAAATATGCAACTCCTAATAATTTATATTTTATAATTTTAAATATATTTATATTATAATCAGGGACTGGAACCGAATCAAAATTATAACCGGTTCCAGAATCGGAACCCTAAAATATAATTAGAACCGTAACCGGTAACAGAACCCTTTTATCTAAAACCGAAATTGAACCGGAACCGAAATTATTAAACCGGTTAATATCGATTCCAAAAACTTTATTTTGTTGAAATCTTTAAATATAAATTTTTTGGATGAAACATTATAGCACAGCAATTATTAAATGTTACAATGTTTGATAATATATATGAACTGGGAGAAAATATAATAATAATAATAATAATAGTTAAATAAGAAATAACATTAAAATATATAGATTTAAACAAAAATAAAAATAAAAGTAATACATGTCTGTATAAAACGATGGTAAAACAGTTACCGGGGTGAGTTTTGAACATAACTTAACATTCTGAAACTCCGACAGTGACCGAAATTCACATATTCTAACTTCAAAATATAAAAATCTGATCTATATAATGTATTTTAATATATCTATTTTATTTATTCTTATACCAAAAATAACTAAAAAATTAACTACCGCTTATTAATATTAACTCGTATCAAATATGTAATATTACGAGTAAAATCAGTGTATATTGTCTAAATAAAAATTCTACAAGTAAATCAACACCAATATATACTGTCTAATTTAATGTATTTTAATAATTTAACAAAGGTACCTAAGATCTAATTTGTAAAATAATTATAAAAGTATTCTGATAAAATATAATGTAGGTAATTATATATATTATATATGTATATATGTTATACACAATTAATTTAATTTATAAAAATATTCCCGTCCATAAAATCATATCTATATATATTATATATAATATATTTATAATTCATATCTATAATGTCATAAGACAGCCTTGTATAGAAACCACCTATAAAGAATAGTAGATAAATATACAAAACGCAAATATAATAGGTACCTACCTAATATATGATACTGAAATTTCGTTTTTTAAACAATTACTTTTCATAAAACTTCTGTTGACTTGTCAAAAGGTACTTTTAAATTTGAAATTATAATATTATTATTATTAACAGGTAGTGCGACACGCATGATACAATTTTATTTTATACAACGGAGTATTTTCGCTTCATATTTATATACGAGTATAGGTGTGGGACGAGTGTTTTGAACCATTTTTCAAAATTACATATCATTATTGTGTTTTGGTAAATATTTATAGTTTTATACCATAAGATAATCGAAACTTTTTATTTTTTTATGGTATAAAATTTTTCTTTACAAAATTAATTTTGCTAATGGTATTCACCGGACACCGGCTAAAACATGATCAAAAAGAATAAAAAAAGGCCGAAAGTGTTTTTTTTTAAATTTAATAAATACAAAAAAGTTGTTTTATCCACATAATATTTCAGTTTTTAATTCAAAATAAAACTTTTCTTCATATTTTTATTTTTATACACAAAAACCAAATTTTTAGTACATTATCACCAACTTCGTCAACATCATCTCTAATTCACTATCTTCCATCTACGCCATATCGTCGTTAATTTGATTAGACATTTTCGAAAAATAGTAATAAAATAGGTAGGTACTCCAACATATTAATTTCCTAAGTACACTTTGTATAATTGTATGATACATTGCTACGTATATATGTATACGATAATAATAATAATAATACTAAGGCTATACCTTCTGGAAACCCATATAATATTATATACTATATATACTTATATCACATAATTATAACAATTTATATAGAAAAAAAATAATAGTACCATCATCAGAAAATAAAATACCTACAGCATGTTGACATAAAACAGTTCAATGAAATGACAAACAATTGATTAGATTAGATGATAAGATTATTATTTCTTTGAAAAATAATTCCGTCACCTATATGTATTTACAGCCTATGGTAACTACGAATTAAATAACCCATGTTGCTCCGTGGAGCAAATTTTATTTTAGTTTTACGTAAATAATCAGTACAATATTTTCTATCGATTGATATTTATATGAAAACTATGGTATGAATATGTGATTTTATATAGGTAGATATTTGAAAAATGCCTCGTCTTCAAAGTAATTTTTAGATTGGGACGGTTTGTCTCGAACGTGTTAAAGGAAATTTACCATCATTCGTTAACAATAATTAAACAAAAAATATCTATGGGTTCATTCAATGATATTTAAATACTGAAATTATATAACACATTCAATATAGAAGTATTTAATACCGAATACCGATATATATTTTGTAGGTATAACAATATTTTGATTATCTTTTACTTTTTATTTATCTTTGAGTAAGTAGGTACCTACATATTATTATATGATAATTAGTAGTTTTGACTTTTGAGTAATTTTATACAAATTATTATAAATACCCGCTTAAAAAAATTAAAAATTTAAAACGACCATGCAATCAATATTTTACATATTTATATAGGTATAAATTAAAGATTACTCTTTTGGGTTAGTCTTTTATCTCTCGGGATGTTTTGAAATGTCTTGAAAATTTCTAAAGTTAGATCGTATATTTTCTCATTTTCCTTGAATTTTAGAGGGAGTTTTATCCCCCAAGACTACCCATGCGTTCGCCTATGTCGTAAACAAAACAATTATATGTATATTTTAATAACCGTTAAATACCGGTATTAACTGGTATTTGTAAGAACCTGTTAATACTGGTTCTGGAACCCAATTGAAAAATTAAAAAACCGAAACCGAAATTTTTATTTTCCAAAAACCGGTACCAGAACCGATATTTCGATTCAGTTCCAGTCCCTGATTATAATATATTATTAGAAATAACAAACAAAAAATAAATGATTGAACATTATCCAATATTTTATCAAGCCATTTTTCTATATACTTTATATTTAAAAAATATTACAAAAATTATTTTGAAGTATATTTTTTATCGTTAAATTTCCATTTTACTTAAAATATTCTTAGAATCGCTTATACAGGACCTCTTAAAAACAGAGCGTATGAGTTCCTTTTTTAGAAGTATTAATTTCTGACTAAATAAAATCATTTTGTTCTGTACAGATGATTTAACTTGTACATACACTGTTGCTGTATACCAGATGGATACACAGTAATTATTTACCGCGAGTACCCACCAGAGCTGGCACACCGATCTGGTAAAAATACGGTTATTTTTTGGTTACGGCGTACTTTAAACGACTCTTCTCGATCACAATGCAATAAGTTAAATACTGTCTTAAAATAACTTAAAAATAATATTTAATTATATTTTAAAAGTAATTAAAAAATAGTCATGTGTCTGTACCATACTTTATTGTTGTGTTACCTATCATAATATTTGTTAAAAATCTGAATTGTCTTTCATCTGAAATCTGGATTTTTAATTTACCGAAACCGACTGGGCATTACAAATCTGAATTTTGAATATTACAAGATTTTTTTGAAAAATGGTTTTTAATAGATAGGTACCTATTATATAATTAATAACCTATTATTTATTATATTATATTATATTTAGTAGTAAAACATAATAATTATCAATATTATATTATTATTGTATTGCAAATATGTCGATAGCAAGGTTTGCGCTAAAAATGTTTTAGAACGTACCTATTTAATTTGTACCTTTATATCTATCCCACATGACGTTTCACAGCAAATCGGGGGAAGCGGAGTGACATTCGCGAACGAATGGATCCGGCTACAGTGAGCGGAGTGGAGCGTGGCCCCCCCATATCCCAGCTATGTTTCTCTAAAATACCCGTGTTTCATCAACTTTTACATAATAACCTAATTTTCCTCTAAGAACCATATATAATTTTTAAAATCTTGTAAAATCCAGATTTGTAACGTCCAGACTTTTACAGTCCAGGTTTTACGTGGACTCGGTGTAACTACGTATTTTTATTCAAGGAAAAAGAGGGCAATTTCAATTTTCAACGCCAATAATAATAAAATAAAATATATGTGTATATCTACCTATAATAATATTAATGCAGTTTATCATAATGGATTTGGGAAATTAAAATTAAAATCCTCGGTGAACTATAGAATTAATTCTATAGTTTATTTTTTTAGAGAGGCCATTTTTTAATATTCTCAAAAAGACACTACGTCGCTTGGAATCGTATATTTATGCAATGATTACAATGATTTATAAATTTATTATTGCTTTCAAATCTAAAATAGTAATAATAATAATAATACATTATATTTTGTCCGAGACTGAAGGGACAATGGACTATATAACTTCCTGCCCCTATATCCTACCTGACATGCTTTTTCGGCTTTTTATATTTTATTCAACATTATATTGTAATTTATTATATTGTATTTATAATTACGATATAATTATATAAATATAACTAAAATCAACAAGTTCCCAAAAAATCAGTTTCATATTATATTATTACAGTGTTTTAGCCACTTTATTATTATATTGTATCGACACAAATATTTGTTAGCGTTGAATTGTAAATATCAATAAATATATACTTATATCTATAACTATACGTTAGTTGTTTGTTTAGGGAATATTAAATATAGGTTTAGTATGACTGAAAGTATCAATAATGCAGGTTCAGGAATTGTGTAAATATGTATGTAATTATATTTTGTATTTATGTAATTCTCTATCATCAGCTCAAATAAAATATAACGAAATGTACTTGAACTAGAAATAAAAGAATAGTTTATCGTTTGTTACAGTAAAAGAGGTAGTGATTTATTGTTAGTAATTTACTCTACAGACTATAATCCTCTTTATCTGCATAAAGTATCACAATGTATCCCAATACGAAACAGCAAATATTGTTGTATGATGCAGTATATCAAAAATCACGAATAAGTAATAATTTATATTTATTTAGAGTTTATAGTATGTATGTCTGAATGTATTTTTAATGAATTTGATAACCTATTACTACTTTTATTATTAACAATTTATTCAATTAAAATTTATAAATTGTATGTATAGAATACACTGAATAAGGTATACTATTACTATAAAGGTTTTAAAAATTGTTCACGTGTCCGAAAATAAAAAAATAAAATTCTATTTTATAAGGATAAAAATAAAGTTACAGACAACGTTGGACAAGTTGATGATTTTTTTAAACTCAGTAGTTAATAAAAAAAAAAATAATAAGAATTTAAAGTTAATAGTTATCTTTTTTGTCAACAATTAAGTTAAGTTAAAAAAAATAACTTATTAACTTAAGTTAAGTTAATTTTTTTTTTTTTTTTGTGTAAGTTAATATAAGATTTGAGAAATACAGGTATAATTAAGTAGGTATATCTATTATTTTTTTGAAAATACTATTATTTTTAATTTTAAGCATTTTACAATTTTTACAAATCATTGACATAATAATATAATAATAACAATTAATAATATTATAAAATTAACAACAGATAGTAAGTTCATAAAAATATTTGATTAATAGATACCTGTTTTTTTCTTTAAAATTCTAACAAATGGAAATTGCTCATTGGTGGGAAATCTAATGTATTCCTCAATTTATATTATGGGGAGATTATTATATAATATAATATAGGTATTATTGTTTTATTTATATTTTCTGGAAATAAATAATTCTTATGATATATTATATATTAGAAACAACAAAAACAACTTTATTTTTATTCAACCATTTTGACAATAGACACAATATTAAATCAAAATGTATCAATTATTTCAAAATTAATTTAACTGATTTTTAATTAAAAGTAATTCGTTCTTTAAAAGTTAATATAACTAAAAATAAGTTAGTTAATAAGTTAAGTTAACAATAATCAAATCTAAAAAGTTAAAACTAACTTAACCTTTAACTTAACTGTTAACTTATTAAATCGTTAATGCCCAGCATTGGTTACAGATATATTATAGATTTCATTAAGTACACGTTTATTTTTATTTTATAAATTATGTATTATATAATATCTTTAAATTAAGTGTTAATAATTGAATTTTATGTATTAAAAATTATAGTTACATTTTAGTGTAATTTTTGTTGTTGTTTCTTAGCAGATAAAATTTTGATAGTACCTATCAGGAATGTTGTTTGTAATTTTTAGTGAAACACAAGACAACAAGCATGTTTCATCGGTCAAAGCGTTTCTTTCTTTCTTTTGATTAAATTCGCTATGAAGAATAAACTTTTACAAGCGTATGTTGACGAAAAAATTGAAAGAATAAAATGAGCTACTTTTTTTAGCGTATAAAATATATATCTGGAAGCGAGTTCTAAGCTTTTTAAATTTCATTGTCTGAATTTTTGTTTTCAAGTATTACAAGATTGTAAATCGACTAATTAAAATAAAATAATAAATTATATTTTTTCGCGTGACATTGAAATTTGTCCAACGTGCCACTTTTGGCACGAGTGCTATAGGTTCCACCTTTGTTATATACAAACTATATATCTTTCTTATATAATACTATATTAGATATCTACATAATATAAATACATACCTAGTACCTACATATCAGAAAATGTTAAATACCTTTATATATAATTAAATATTCGTGCTCACATTATATTGGTATATTCATTTAAACATGTTTAATTTGTTTTCAATATAGTAAATCGTGAATTTCGACCAAAGAAAAAGAAAATCTCGGTTGAATCGTTGATCAAGAAACACGTACAAGAATATTGCATGAAGTCCACACTTCACGGACTTTCTTACGCGTCTAACAGTGAATATAATACAATTGAGAGGTACCTATTAGTGAACTTATTTAAAAATGCTGCACATTAATTATAGATATTAGCGCGTATTTAAATATATTTATTTAACGTTAATGCATAATGATGTTCTTCAAAATATTGAACACTAAATAGCAAAAAAAAAAATGAATAAATAAAAATTTAATTATTGAATAAATAAAAGTAAAATTTAAATAATTACAAAAATAAAATATATTATGTAGGTACCTAAACATTTAAAAGTCGAATATATTATATACTAACATACTATTTACTTATAGATATATAAAAGTCGCTTTACATGGAAATATTAAATATAAGGCACCTTTAGACCCCCCTTAACATTAAAATTTAGTAACGAGACCTTCACAGTTCCATAGTAATCATCGAGACGAATCTCGAAAAATACCGCTGTCTCGAAAACTGGGACGACTCGAAAAATGCGTATATCTTTAGGCTATACAAGTTTTCTATCAAATATAATATTATGATATTATATTAGTTATAAGTCTTTATAGATACTATGGTTACACAACGGCCTATGTTAATGGACGATGGAATCCAAACAAAAAAGTTCTCTGACGATATCGGGAGATTATTACACACTATTGTAGACGCGAATTCAGAATAATATGTATCTTCTAATAATAATATGTATATTATAATATATTACCATATTCTCGGCTATAACCTATATTATTCATATTATATTATTAACATGGACTTTACCTCAGGGGAACACATTGTGTTACGAGCCTAGCAACCCCGAGGACTCCGAGCTCTTACTGGCGGAAAGCTCCAAGCGAGTGATTCCAGTAAGAACGTTTAATCCCTAATAGGGATTAAACACCTGATGGAGGGCAGCAGTAACCATTAGTATTGAAACGAGGCGGAAGAAGAATCTTCTGGTACGGCTCGTTATCAGATTATTCTGGGCGAAATTTGGAGCAAGTTTGACGGCCAGAATACTGCGATGAGGAAAGCAAGGGGAAACTACCTCATTATACTCCCACGCTAAAGCAATGAAAATAGACAGGAAAAGGAAACATATAAACACAGACGATGGGAATCGGAATCCGGAGTCCGGTAGGGGAAGGAGGAGCAGGGCTTCCCAAGTCGTCATCCAGTGAAAACCAGGCCACGTAGTTAGTACAAAAGATCCTACTAGAATAGGTACTTGGAACGTAAGAATTGTTTTGAGTTCCGGATGACTAGAAGAGTTAAAACAGCAGATGAGAGAAAAACAGTTAGATGTTTTAGGAGTATGTGAAACAAGAAAGGGTGACAATGACGATTTCTGGACCGATGACTTTAGAATAATACATAGTGGAGAAAAACAAGGAAAAAATGGAGAAGCATTGTTGTTAAACAACAATTATGGAACATGTGTTAAAAACAGGTATCACAAAAATGATAGAATACTTATAGTTCAAATTAAAACAGCTCCAGTGAATTCGACCATCATACAGGTATACTTCCCAACGTCAAATAGTGACGAAGAAGAAATAGAACAAATGTATAACATTCGAGAAGAATTTATGGAACACACACATCATAAAGACAACCTAATTATAATGGGAGATTTTAACGCTGTGGTTGAGAATGTAGCTGATAGTGATGTGGTAAGAAAATATGGACTAGGAATAAGAAACGAGAAAGGGAGCAGACTAGTTAGCTTCTGCAAACAAAATAGCTTTGTAATCACAAATACGTTTTTGAAGTACCATTAAGAAGACGTTATACGTTGACAGCCTCAGGAGACACCGTACGCTATCAACTAGACTATATACTGGTCAAATTCCGCTATAAAAATCAAGTAAAATATAGTCATAGCTTTCCTGGAACAGAAATTGACAGTGACCATAAACTAGTTATGATGAAATGTCGGGTTACACTCAAGAAGTCTAAGAATCGATCCAAATACAAGACATGGGATCTTAATAAGCTCAAAACGGAAGAAACAAGGATAAGTTACGCATGCGAATCAGATAGAATAACAAAAGAAATGGACACGCGCAGTACGTGGGAAGATGTGAAAGAAAATATCAAGAAAACTGCCGAAAATCGATTGGATACCTCAAACTTACTCCGAGGAAACCATGGATAACAAATGAAATTATGGAGTTAATAAAACAAAGAAATAATTTCAAGAAAAAAGATGAAACAATGTACAGAATAACAAAAAATAAAGTAACATAAAATTGTAGAGAAGCAAAGGAGAAATGGATGGATGGTATATGCCAAGATATTCAGTTTAATTTATCCTCATGTAATATAGGAAGAGCATACAACACCATTAAAAAACTTTCAAGGAACCGGAAAACAAAAAGCACAGGGGTTAAAAACAAATGAGGAAACATTTTAATAGGAGAAGAAGAAATAACAATGAGGTGGAAAGAATATTTAGAAGACTTATATGAAGGAAATGATGAGACAACAGAAAATTATATTGGAATAGAAGAGATGTACCGTGTTGGGGAAGATGAAATAGGACCCAGTATAATGAAAAGCGAATTCATCAAAGCAATCTATGATTTAAAGTCAAATAAAGCAGTAGGTATAGATAAAATACCAGCCGAATTGTGGAAATTTTCGGGGGAAGAAACGAGAGATATTTTATTTAAAATGGTAGAAAAAACGTATAGAGAAAGCATAGTACCAAAAGATTTTACACAATGTAGAACCATATTTATTCCTAAAAAAGGAAATCCTATCGAATAAACTACTATAGAACTATCAGCCTCCTTACACACGTTTCAAAAATACTTTTGTACATTATAAAAAATAGAATATGGAAGAAAACGGAAGTAAATTTGGGAGAAGATCAGTTTGGATTTAGACAGGGAATGGGTACCAGAGAAGCTATTCTAGCTTTGGGAACGATTGCAGAAAGAAGGATAAATATGAACAGAAATACATATATAGGGTTTATCGATTTAGAAAAAGCATTCGACAGCATAAATTGGAATTTGTTGATGACCATCTTAAAAAGAACTGGCCTGGATTAGAGAGACAGAAAAATTATTATGGAACTATAAAAAGATTAAGAAACAATAATTAGAATAGGAGACTGCGTATCCACAGCTAGAATTCGCAGAGGGATAAGACAAGGCTGTTCTTTGTCGCCCTATTTATTTAATATATTCATAGAAGAAGTGGTTCAGGAACTCAAAGTTAAAGCTAAAGGTGTAAAAATAAATGGAAATGTAATCCATTGTATCAGATTTTCTGATGACATTGCTATGGTAACAGAAACAGCGAAGGATATGCAACAATCACTGGCTACATTTAATGAAATATTAAAACGATACCTTATGAAGATCAATATAAGGAAAACAAAAGTCATGGTGGTAAGTAAAGAGAGCCGAGTCCCCATCGTTAATATACAATTGGATAACAAAACAATTGATCAGGTACAACAATATGCATATTTAGGAAGTATACTAACGAGTGACACTAGATGTTCGATTAAAATAAGACACCGAATAGCCATGGCAAAGAGAGCCTTCATACAAAAAAAAAAACAGCTACTTACAAACAAAAATCTTAGTCTTAAGACCAGAAAAAACTTTGCCAAAAGCTACGTATAGAGGGTTTTGTTGTATGGCAGTGAAACCTGGACCTTAACAGCACAAGATAAAAAGAAAATCGAAGCAATGGAAATGAGGACCTGGAGAAAATTACTTCGTATTAGTTGGACTGAAAGGAAGAGCAACGAAGAAATTCTTAAAATAGTAATGGAGAAGAGAGTTTTGCTATCCATCATTAGACCAAGAAGCGGAAAACTTATAAGACACTTATTGAGACATAACCCTTTCATAACCAACATAATGGAAGGAAAAATAAATAGACGCAAAGGAAGAGGAAGACATTCATATAGAAGAAATGATTAGAATGGCTGGATGCAACGGATATTCACATATGAAGACTCGTGGCATTAAAGAGAGAGGAATGGAGATCTATTTTTTAGCTATGACAAGGCTTTAGCCTTTAGAAAAAAAAAAAATAAAAACACAGACTTGTAGGTAAATTAAAATTAATAATAATTATTATTATAATGTATAATAAAATAGTATATTATATCTAATGTAATAATGCGATGTCTGAATTACTTGAAAAATTCATAATTCTTATAATAATAATATTTTAGTCTTAACGATAACTAAATATTGTTGGATACCTATACCTATATAATAATAAACTAAAATATTTTCAGGAATGATGTAAAAATATCTTTAAAATAATTAACTGAAAATATTTTTTTTAGGAATAATGTAAAAACATTTTTGTAGTAACGATGAGATAATATTTTGTAAATATAATGATCATCTAAATGCTGTATTAGACAATAATATTTCTGATTAAAAGAAACATTATATCTACAGCTTTCGTGTTTGTAGGTACCTATACTCTTTTGAGTTATATTCTACGTATTTATTTTAAATTAAAAATACTATACCTACCTACTATTATTATTTTATTATCAATACAATTTTTTAAAATGGCTCATATATGTTGTGTTCAGGAACCCCCATATTATTGCAAAAACTCTTTTTGGAGTTCCAAAAGAGGTCGATTTAAAATGGGAAGGAGCTTTAGGTTTCACATTGAA
Organism: Pemphigus obesinymphae; assembly: GCA_025469235.1. Classification (NCBI taxonomy): domain Eukaryota; kingdom Metazoa; phylum Arthropoda; class Insecta; order Hemiptera; family Aphididae; genus Pemphigus; species Pemphigus obesinymphae. The sequence continues at coordinate 18,092 of JAIPRL010005661.1, forward strand.
AAAAAGTCATCGTGTTTGTTCAACACATTTTAGAGAATCTGATGTTAGTAATTAAATTATTTATTTTGTTTATTTAAAATTAAACGCCAAGATGGCAGTATACAAGAGTTTGCAGATATATTAGTACAATATATATGAATGTAAGTGGACTGAAATAAAAACAAAAAAAATAAATAATAAATAAATATACATATATATATAATATATATATGACAATGAGGTTACAATGAAGTTGGGCATGGAATGAAATGAATGTGGGAGAAAAAATATTTACAGTTTTATAATTAAAAATTAATATTAGAGACACGAAGCATCCGGTGTACAGGTTGATTGTGTTCATAAGAAGTGTTATGAGTGGGTATATAGAAAACAAAAAGGAATTTCGGGTAGTGTAAGAGAGAACTCTAAAATGTATATTATAAAAAAGTTCGGGAGGGTCGATAGAGTTGGAAAGAAGAGATTTGAGAAAATGTTGGTCAAATTATAACAACCACGGTTTAAAATATGCAAATAAGTTTAAATAAGTATATTTCAAACCGTGATAACAACTTTATTATAGTTTTTTATATTACAAAATAGATAACGCTGAAATGACGTGAGTTTTTGGTGGTTTTGGTAAGAACTACTAAGGACGTCATTCTATATATCTAAAGCCGTGGTTATAAGTAATATTAGGTAATTGTCGTCTTTCAGGAAGTGAGATCTAGGTTATATGGGAGAATGATTCTCCCATTGGAATTTTTTTCAAATATATACTGTTAATGAAAAAATATTGCAATTAATAAATTGCCCGATACATGATAAGTGATAATATAATAATTTTTCCGATATCAGAAAATGCTATACACAGGTATACAGTGCGTAAGAATTTATGGGTCATGAACACGTCATAAAAAAAAAGTAGCCCGTAACAGTTTCTTAGTCTATGATGCTTTTATAGTGTTTTTCCACCTAACTTGCCAGATTTTTATCGTTGATTGAAAATCGAAATGTATCTAATATATTATCTACGTCAATAATAATTTTTATTTTATTATTAGCTTAAATGTATGCATTATGCACATATGTCAAGTTATGATAAAAATGAAAAAAAAAGGAATGTCATTGTACGAGTATATTATTGTTTATTACCATAAAAAAATATAGATTTTTCACATATGTGTAAATATTAAATTTTAATATTGCTTAAATGAGTAATTATATAAAATATGAACTACTCGAAAAATTAATTTAAATTAATAAAATAATATACTTTATACACTATCCAGTATGATAATCAAGGGGATGATGGACCAACTTCCATCACTTGTTACTAAACTTTTTTTCGAAAAAGAATGATTTTTTTTCAAAAAAACTATAGTCAGGACATTTTTAACTCTAGAATTTTTTCCCACTTACTAAATACCGGTATACCTGAAATACTATACACTTTTGATGGTTATAGGCCCTTTCTCTTTGTGCTTATGGACAAAAGGGCAGAAAAAACTGGTTGGCCTAGGTCCTACGATACTTAATGGTGATCATTAGCACTATGAATTATTTACATAATATTGTTTTTGTAAGTTTAAGGAAGGAGTGTAGTAGACCACCTATGAGTTTATATGGTCATATTCATTTTTTCAACCTCTTAGAACTAGCTTAACTTACGCCACTGTAATAATCACATCCTAATTAGAGTTCTATAATTCTTTAACACATATACTCAATATAGTTGGCAACAGAATATACAGTAGTATATAATATTAGGAGAGAAATTTCTTTGTGACCACAGTGATAGCGTACGTGACTAGGCTTGTGTATAATATAATATAAAATTAAATATAATTAGTTGATGACTAATATTTTATTACGTTGCTTGTTATTTGGCCTGAATGCCTGATCCAATATAATTTTATTTTATTCGAAATTTAAAATATACAGATATATTATAATTTATATACTACACCATATTGTTTTATATTTTGAAGAAAGTATATCTTCTTAATCTACGGAAAATCTTTTATTGATAAAAAAAAATGTTTATGCCCTACTCAGTAGGTTCTTAGACTAAAAAAGTAGCGATATACAAGATTCAAGATACTTTCCAGTTTCCAGAACTGTTTAAATTGTTTTTATGAAGAAAATGATTTCCTGAGTTGTTAATTTTTATTTTTTTTAATTAATAAAAAAACTTGATTTTAAAAATGTCTATTTTTTGTACATACAAAATACACATACATAGGTACTCTGATATAATGATGCACACGCACCTGTATAAGAGAAAAATATTATACATTACAGCACGATGTCACGATGCTTAGAATACATACATATTATTTTTTATTACCATACGAGTAGATAAGTCTTGTAAAAAACTGTAGGCCCTGAAATTGAATATTAATTTATAAATTTTGACACATAATTTAATGTTTTGATTTTTTAGAATGTTTTGGACAATAGTGACAATCATAAGTTTGGGCGTCGGAGCGTTACTCAGTTATCTATTGCTTCACCGTTATAGTACTAGCCCAACAATTACGACGCTGGAAACACACAGTTACCCTACGTGGAAAATACCATTTCCCGCAGTGTCTTTGTGTAACGTGAATAAAGTTAGAAAAAGCTCCGTACGTTCAATAATTAAAAATCTGTAAGACATTTTTTACGAAACCAACTTGAAGCTAGTTCAGATTCGCCGATGTTTAAACAATAATTTCTATAATTCTTCTTCTTTTTCTTCTTCTTCTTCTTCTTCTTCTTCTTCTTCTTCTTCTTCTTCTTCTTCTTCTTCTTCTTTGTTTACGTATACGTATTTGTTAAATAAAAACAAATTATTTTGTAGAAACTGGGTATTTATATATATATATAAATAATAATAATGAATGAATGATAAATATTAGTTAACAAATAATAATTATATCTTGATACCAAAAATGTAATTCGGTTATAACAGTGTTCACCGTTTATATTCATTTTATAATCTCGGAATTATTTTCAATCCGTATTTCAAATGCGAATTAAGTAAACCGTTTTTGTTCAAATCGGTTTGACTCAAACCAAATTAACATCTGTTTTTATGCACCCAACTCCAGAACTTTACTAATGCGCATTGAGTTAAATCGGCTTAAACTGTGCATGTAAACGTAGTAAATATCTCTATTCTTTATTCAGAAAAATCGTGACTAATAATTAGGTAATTAATACCTTAATATAAATATTTTATTTTAGAAAATCTCTCGCTTGTTCAAATTGGAAGATTAGGTTAATAAATATTGTCATTTGTTATAATCAAATAAATAATAAATTGTATTTATTTATGAAAAATAGTGTAATATCAAGTTGTAGCATACTTGAAAATTAATTTCATAAGAAAAATAAAAAAATAAAATCGATATATCACCCGTAAATTCCTGATCAAACTTGTTACAGGTAAATGAATATAAAATACAAATGTCCCGATTAAATCAAGTCTTCTGGTTGAAAATTTGTTCACTGAATAAGAAAAAACTAATAAATTAAAAACTTCGTTGTAAAAAACTAGCTTCCTCTGCACTCCGCTTAGAATCTAAAAGATCAGTATTGTACCTATCTAACTTTTTCTTCTTCTCCTTTGCTTTATCTCTCAACCATTTTAGGTCGACTTCCACTTAACTTTAAATATTGCAATCGACTTCGAATCTATTTAATAACGTTCTACAGATATTCTATTAACAGAAAAATTCTGAACATCCCCGATTTTCCTATTTGCCTTCCATTCATAATCCTTCAAATTTGATCCTTTAAAAAATTAAAAATATATTTTGAAGGCAATTTTTAAGTTTATATGGTCTTAAATTTGTAAAGGACATGGAGAAAAGTATCCATAAATCATGATTAAAAAATATATACGATCCAAACGTTTTTGAATTCTGTATGAAATTACGTAGAATTTTTACTTCAAACTTTGCTTATTATACGGCGACGCCCGAAATTCGAATACAACCAAACTGTTCTTTAATATATTATCATCGATTTAGGATATTTTTTTAAAACATTTTATAAAATATTTTATTTTATCGTAAAAATTCAAAACATTCTCGTTTTTACTAATAATAAATCTATTTTACACCTATCTGACCTTTCTATACAATATTGACGATATTCAATAAGGTCAATATTTAAAATTAATACCTGACATTTGTATACAATATTAATAAAACTGTTCTTCGATTATGGTTAAAAATCCCAACAATTAACATGTTTTTATAACCTACAAGCTAAAATGGGCATACACGGTGCTGCTCGAAATCTATATGAATCACCTAATTAATGCTTTTTAAACTATTGCTATAGGTAAATCCGATTTTTTTTTTAACTTTTCTACAAAATGCAGAACTCAAATCTCAAATTTTTTATTTTCCTCTTGAATATTTTTAAAATCTAATATAGATTTTTCGCTTTTTCAAATCTTGCGCCCGGATCATAGACACCTTTCATCCCCCATTGTATGGCTCTGATTACATCCCCTCTGCCTATTTTTTGGTTTTTCTCTTTCCCTCTTTCCTTCAACATATATATTTTTTACTACTTTTACTGCCTCTGTCTCTTCCTTCCTCAAAATATATTCTAGCTACCTCAATCGATTTTACCCTTAATTTTGTCTACTATTGGAGCCACTCCTATACTATACTAATACCCTTATGTATTAATTTCTTATTTTTTCTTCTCTAGTCCCTTCACTCATCCACCTTAATATTCTCATCATTACCACACTTGTACTCTATTCTTTCTTCTTATCCATTGCTCATAACACTCCGATCCGTATATCCTTGTAGGCTTCACCACTATATTTCAAAATATACCTTTTAATCTACTTGATATTCTCCTGTCACACAAAATACCTGACGCTTCTCTCTACTTCATCCATCCTATGTTTCATATCTTCCCCAAAATCATCATTCTTCTGTATAGAACAGATTGTAAATACTTGAACTTCTCATGCTCATAACTTTTTATAGCATTGGAAAAATTGTTTTCAAAATAAATACTTTAAATGCTCGTTAAAATAATGTCAAGTGAGAAAATATCTTACGAAAGTCGAAGATACATTTAAAAATTATTTGAGTGCTATATTGCCGATAGTACAATTTATAGAGGACAACATAATTTATAGAAGACAAGCTCGTTGATGTTTTTTAAAATATAAGGATACAAAAAGAGTTACAGTAATTAAAAATGTTTATAAAAGAATTGTTTTTTATTCTTTTCGTAATAAGATGAAAATTTATAAAATTTAAGCACTCCGATGAAATTGTCTCTGAATTGTCGTCATCTACATTGTATATTATACTATATTATCCTCTATATACTAATATAAGCTGTATTTCAGTAAAATTAAACATATAGATGAATCGGATATTGAAAGTTTTTTCAAAAAAATCACCGCTCTAATAACCAGGGATAATGTCGAATTTTCCGAAGTCGATATGATTGTACAGGAAAACGTATTGAGATACATTAACGGTTCAATCGATGATATTATGCGTATGGTATGTAATAAAAAAAATACTGAATACGATATACTATATATTAAATAGTTATTTTGAAGTGAATTGGAATTTGGAAGTTGCCAATTAATAAGTAGTTGTGCATAAACAATTTTGTATTTTCGATAAAGATAGGGTTTTTTTTTGAATGGAATACCGTAAATTTGTACACATACTCAGTGGGGTGAAATTACGAAAGTTTTTAAATTTTTTGTCTACCCTTAACACCTAAGTTTTTAAGTTTTAATTCATAGTATATTGATATAAATGTAAAAATAAATCACCATGATATTTTCTGCAAAATCCATTCTCATATGAATTAATATATTACATAATTTTTGCCATATTCGCCCGATTTTGACATCCGCGAGACGCTCGTGTGAAAAAAAGTGATGCGACATATCAATTTTATTCGTGTGAGAATTTTTCAGGAAATATTATGGTATAATTTATTTATAGACGTCTAAAATTCCTGATTAATTAACACGGATTTTAAATAATATCACTAAAAACAAATGTTTTATTTACAAATTTATCTAATTAGGAAAATGTACATATCAATAATAAAATTGATCGAACAACAAATGATCGCAAACTACAATTAATCGAAAAATAAATATTATTATTATTTTTCAATGTATGAATCAATTTTAATATTAATATTTCAAGTGTCTCAAAATGCTCGTGCCTTGTGAAATAAATAATTGAATTTCAATTATATTTTTTTTTGTTTGCTTGCAGGTTGAAAGAAACATACTTTTAACAAATACGAGTAGCATTGGTCTTTGATATTTTTTAAATTTTAATTTCAGAAGCAGTAATAAGCGTCCAAATAAAGCTCTTGAAAGTAAAGGACTAAGGATTAGTAAGAATAAAATAGAATATATAGAGTATGATTTTGGTGAAAGAGAACATAGAGGGAATAGAGAAAATAAGAGTATATAGGAGTTGAGTATAGGAGTAGCTTCGATAGTTGACAAAATGAGCGAGAATAGATTAAGGTGGCTCGGTCTTGTAGTATTAAAGGAGGGCAGTGACTGAAGCAATACGATTATATACTCCAAATAGTTAGGAGAAAAGACGAAGGAGAAGAAGATTTTCCATAATTTTCATACTAAAATTTATTTTTCGATCAATTGTCATTTTCAATCAATTTTTTTCGAACAATTGACACGGAGTACCCAATTCCAACGTACGGTTATTATTTATTAGTGACGCGAATACGAAATGATCCTAAAAACATCGTACATTCATTATAAAATGTACTTTAGAGATAGTAATTTCTATTTTCCAATGAATTCCAAAACTATTAAGTATTTATATATGACAGATTGTAAATTTATTTGTATTTATTTTGAATTTTTGGCGAAACCTGGAGGATAAAATTCGATAATGTGAGAAAATTAATTTCACGGTGAATTCAAATCTATTTTTGAAATACAGTTTAGTACTATCCGAAAAAAAGATTTGAATTCGCTGTGAAATAAATTTTCCCACATTATCGACATTTGTAAATATACATATATATATATATATATATCGGATATAAAAACAAAAAGTCAATGTTTAAACTATTGAGTACGTACGTTATATATATATAGGTATCACAGCCGTGTTCGGAGCTTTTAATTCACTGTTCGTGGCAAGGTAAACCTATGGATTGTGACAAAATATTTCAATCTTCCAAGACAGTAGAAGGCTACTGTTGCTCGTTTAATTACTATCCAAATAACGGCCAGTAAGTATATTATAGCATATTATAATCTAATATATAATAAGTATAATATAATAATATAATATATATTATATATATTATAATATATATAATATAATGCTTTTGTATTTCAAAAGCATTTGGAATACATTTTGTAAAGTATTTCAAATACTTAGGGAATATTATCATAAAGTATTCTAATACATATTCTGAATACTTTTTTTGGAAGTATTCGGAGTATGTATTTTAAATAATTTTAAATAGTATTTGACCAAAATCTGACAATTAGTAAGAATTTGACTATATGCCTACAAGACGGGTCTAGAAAATGTCTTCACTTCCATCAAATCTATAAAATTGTATTATGTTTTGGCAAAATTACAAAAATATTGATTACAAGTAGTACATTTTATGTTCCCAGTAGCCAGTAGGTATTAAAATTAGATTAAATAAATTACACTAACATATTATATGTACCTACACGGAGTTTTTAACTTTAGAAAAAATAGTAAAATCAATAGTGTGATATATAGCTGTTAATTTTAGCTGTATTCAAATGCAATTTTATTCCTTTCCATAAATTGAAGACAAATATTCCACTGAACCGGGTAAAGTTTAAATGGTTTTCGTGTATGATTATTATTTTATACTAATATTTCTGTCGAAATTTTCTATTGGTAAGCATGCACATTGGCAAATCGTCTTGACGCCAAAAGTTCCTAGTTCCACGGGGTTTCTTCTACGACATATATAATATACTTTTTCGGATAATATGAGTTGAATAGTTTTTGAGTAAAGAGTTTTTTGATAGAAAATTAGACTTTTGAAATGTAATTTTTTTTAAATTTAATTGCACATCTTTTATTTATTTGATGAACTCATTTTAGAAACAGGTTCATTTTTGTTTAACTTTTAACTCAACTAGTTAATTAATTTGTTCATTAACTAATTAACTCAACTAGTTTAATTTATCTTTGCTTTAACTTGCATTTTAATTGTTGAATTTTACAATCATTCAGTTAAGTTAACAAGTTAAAGATGAAATTATTCCTTGTCTATGTTTTAATATTTGCACAATAAGTTAACCAAATAAGTACCTAATACTTAATATTAAAAAGAGTAAATAGTAAAAAAGTTTATTGTTGAATAATTTTTTAAAAAAAAGTCCTGTAATTTTAGTCTTAAATGTTAAAAGAAAAATAAAAAAAGGAATTTTTTCAGCTCAATTAAATTAATATTTTTTTTGATGTTAACTTAAACTTAGCCAATTAAATTTGGTTAACTTTCAATATTTAAATGAAGGCATTTACGCTAATTGAACCTAACTAAACTAAGTTATACCTTAAATTACCTTAATACCTTAAATTCTTATAAACTGTTGATAAACCTAATATTCGAATAATCGAAAAAAATAATTTATTTAAATATTGTATTTACTTTTTTGTAGGTCTTTAACAACACTTGGTGAATATATTGGCGGAACAGGAAAAAGATATGGATTGACTGTAATTATGAATTCAAATAGCAAAGATTACTATTCCACAACTGATCCTTATTTTGGCGTAAAAGTTTGTAATTCAATATAATGTAAATTGGGAAATAACAACTTTGTTTCTTATTATTACCAATTTATTTATAAAATTAATTAAATAAAAACTAAACTAACGTGTATCTATATAGATATAATATAATGGGTTTTTTTAGCTTTGATTAATCATTACATTCAAAAGCGGTTATATTTAAATATATCAAAAACTCTTGAAGTTATAGTATCATTGCAGTTTAAAAGCTGATTGTTACTCCAGACATCAAAAATATTTTAAACATTCGTAAATCGCAAATTTTTTAAGATTTAATAAATTGAAATTTTTGTTTTAAAATTTAAAGTTTTAATTCATAAAACTAATAACTTAGTAAACTCTAATATCAAAAACTCAAAAGAATTTCGGGATAGGAAACAAAAAAAAATTCAGCATAATTAAAACTTTAAACGCTTAAAGAAAAACATTCTTAGTCGATTTTATCAATTTTTAAATTATAATAATTATTAATAGGTACCTAAGTATCTAATACCTACATAATTAAATCATAATAATTATTTACTGTTAACTGTATTATAAATTAAGAGCGTCTAATTAAATGTTTAGATTTTCGAAGTCGAAATTGCAAATAAAATAAAATAATAACAATACGAAAACGACATTTTTCAAGATTTTCAAAATTCCATGTTCATTTTAAAATCGGTCAAAATCTAAAATCGTCATAATTTTCATTAACATTATAAGGTGTTGATACACGGCCGTGACGTCTTTCCAGAGACATCGATATTGACAGAAATAGTGCAACCTGGTAAAGTTGTGTCATTCGCCATAGATCCGTATTATGTAGAAAGTATAGAAAACGTAAAAAGTTTGGAACTATCACAGAGAAATTGTTTATTCACCAACGAAGTAATATAAAAATAAATATACTTTTATCTAGTAATATTCGTAATAATCGTCATATATATATATATATATTTGTTGTTGGTATAGTTGACGTTAGATACTATTGATAAATACGATTATCAACATTGTATCACGGAATGCCGAGTGAATACTATTTTGGATTTATGTAATTGCATTCCGTTCATTTATCCTTTAACGCATAATTCTACTACAACTTGCGACTTGAAAAACGCTCAATGTCTGTTCACGAATGCAGGTATGTTTTAAAAATATTGAGTTTTTAATTAATCGATATGTACACAATATATGTATATACAAATACAAATTTTAATGTAGGACAGTAGGTACGTATTTTTTAAAAATAAATATAGATATCTATATAGGTACTATTTAAAAAGTGTTTATAATATTTTTACAATAATATAAATTGAAGGCTTGAAGTAAATAGGGAGCTAAGTGCCATTTTCAAAAAAAATTGTAGTTTTCACTGGAAATGGGATCTATGTGCCAACGCCAACAACGCAAAATGAGGTTTAAGTGCCAGAACAGTTACTATATATTATTGTAATTATAGTGATCGAAAACAGACCGCGCTTGGTGTATGTGCCAGATAGTTCAACTATACCTATCTATTAAATTAAATTTTAATAAAAGTATGAATTATTAAATAGTGACTCTAAGAGCTAATAAAAAAATAATAATAATAACTATATATATTATATTATTTTACTAATTATACATATATATTATTATTTTTTTTTTTTCATTATATTATTATTTGTAATTTGACACTTGAAAATTAGCTTTTCGAGCTCTCATTTTAGCGAATGAAATATCTGTCAATGACTTCTTCCAAATTTAATTTCCGTAATCGCTTATTTTCCATGGAAATAATTGACATATTGACGGACAATACCATCGTATTCCGTAAATAACTTTTAATTATTTTCAGTTTTGAGAACGATCGCATTGCTGCTGCAACTGTAACGGATAACGTATGAAATTTAAGCAACGCGTACATCAGGGTATATATTGTGGTAAGAGGAGAATGTTCAATTAATGAAATTTCCGCAATTTTTCGTGTTGTTTTTGACAAAATTATATCCTTAAAACATGATTGGAAAGATAGTATCTGATGAACGAAATCTGAAGAAATATATTTTTAATTCACGTGTTAATGTTTGTAGTAGTCCTGGAGCTTTGTGAAGAACAATATTAGGTACTTTTTTGTAACAATTGTGAGACACCATTTTTTCTTAGTACAGCGATTACAAATACTAATGTTAATACAAAGTTACATCATGTTACTCCAGACGCACTCTGCGCACATATTATTGTTTGTCATTGGTCTTATCATTGTTGTCGAATGTAAACCAATATGACCGATGATAGTGTTGAGAGGACTTTCTTTTTAGTGTGTTGTGACTGTTGTGAGTGATTTTTTAAAAACCGGTTCATTTTTATTACCATCATAAAGTATAATCCAATCAAACAATATTTTAGGACTGACTGCATTTTCTGACTTAAACTTTATATTTTTACGTATTATTCTTGCGAAATTTATGTATTTTTAATGATTGAGCGTAGTCTAATATGTAATTAATAAAATAAATAAATTTGTTTTGTATTTAAAAAATTATAGTAAGTGCCAACTAAATAAAAAATGTATTTTCTGAAAAACTTTGAAAATGGCACTTAGCTCCCTGTTTACTTCAAGCCTTCAATTATGTTTAAGACTTTAGAGAACGCAACACATAAATTTATTGAACCCTAAATTGGTCTCGGTATTTCTATAAATTACGGTGTTAAACTAGTTCGATTTTAATTAAAAAAAACAGTTCTGAGTTCCTAATAATATCATCAGTGTTTTCGCCTGATAATTTTTTTAATAAATGATAAAAAAGATGTTTTATTAATTTCCAGTATTCATAAACAGCTGTATATTAATTTAAAAATATAGTTTACTTTCTCATCTTCAATTTCGCCCAAATATTACGTACCTATTATGTATTATTACGTATTACTATTCAGAAAGTCACAATTATGGAAATTCGCGAAGAACATATGTTCTTCGCGAATTTCCATGTTTATTACATGTTTATTTATTTTTTTATTATTATTTACTTATTTATTTCCATGTTTATTACAAAATACAATAAATTATTTTATTGGCATGTGATTACACAATAATAATAAATAGTACTGATATAGGACTATTTTAAAATTACTTTAAAAATATATTTATATTATATATATTTTTCAATTGTAAGGCATTTAGTTTTCAACAAATTTAAAAAAAATGCTTGTACAGAACCCCTTAAATAACAGGCATGTTGCGTCCTTTTAATAAGATGCTACATGCGTTTAGCGGTATAAAAATACGTTCGCACTCTATCACTACAACTTACTTCTCTCTTATTAATTGCATAGTAAAAATGTATACAAAATATGAAATATGAGAATATTGTCTATGCCGTAGCTTGGTTTTTTTAGTTAATATTTTTTTATGTTTTTTTTATTTAAAAATTTGAACATTTCACAATTTTCAGTCACGAATTTTAGGTTTTAAAATAAACATATTGAAAAAACTTATTTATTTCATAATTTCAGTGACATTCAGTAATTTATTACCGACCAACATTGACGGGAACTTGGAAATTATGTGCCCTAAATGCATACCTGAATGTTCAGAAGTAATTTACACATTAAGCTCGTCAGTCTCAAAATTGTTTTATGATAATTTTTCCATTCAGTAAGTATTCATTAAGTTGCATTGGCATTAGTTGTACAAATATATAAGATATAATCATATAATAGATGTATAATATATTATATTAATGATTGTTAAAAAATTACAAAATTGCACTTGAATTGCAATCACATCGTCTCCCATCTCGATGGGGGGGGCCTTTTTTTGTTGCCAAGATTCCACTTTAATTTTAACTTCAAAATCGATACGGGGTGGGTTTTAATTTCCAACATTCATATATTATATATAAATATATAGATGTATTATGTATATTGTATCATTTTGTGAGAATATTAACTATTAAACCTATCCAAAATTATCTAAACTTAACTTATATTAATTTTATTCGAATTTTGAGATATACACTCAGATTCTTCTTCTTCTTCTCCTTCGCCTTCTCTCCCAACTATTTGGGGTCGGCCACCCTGGTCCTACACTTCCACTTAACTCTATCTCCCGCATCTTCTTCACTTACTCCCACCTTCCTCATATCACTC